>JAMKCH010022902.1:0-34365 GCA_023653785.1 Ophioderma brevispina
TGGTTCCTTCCAACTACCCAAGGTCACTTCCAACCGTCTCAGAGCCCCTTCCCAGCTGCGCACAGAGCATCCTTCCCAAGTAAACTAAGATTCTTCTAACACAGGTTCCACTTTCCCAACTAACCCGGCACCGGATTCCACACTAGGAGCCGACCTCCACAACCCTATAGGCCTACCCAAAAGTTTCCCTTTTTCCAGTCTACTTGGCCACTTTCCCACTACCATGTATTTCCAGACACCCCATGATGCTTTCTCAACTAACCAGATTTTCCTTCCCAAGTACCCCCATGCAGGGTCCACTTCCCAAATTACCCCATGCAGGGTCGCCGCTTCCCAACTACCCAATGATTCCCTTTCCTTACACATGATTAGGTTCTTCCTTTACGGAGTTACTAATACTCCAGTTGAAGCACAATTCCCCACGAGAGACGAGACAGCAAAATGTTTGCCTCGGAAGCTAAATTTGAGTCAATTTTAGTTCCAAAGCCTGCCCAAATTACTCCAAATCCAGTTTTTTATTTAAGGCCATAATTTAAAGACAAAATGTCCCCCCGTACCAATCACTTCTCAATCTCACTCTCTCTGATATATTCTTTCTATTTTATAATTCATTACAGCCCCATATTTTTTCTCTGCATGTCACGGTCATTCTAAATAGCTAAAAAAACTCAAAACTGTATTGACGCATCATATAGTGTTTAACCCTTTGCCACGGGCCAGTTCTGTATACGTAATATAGAACAAATGTCAGGGGCTTTATAGAGTGGCGCCACAAATGCTTGCAGGTCATTTGGAAAGCCATGAAAAATAAATATTAGCAAGACTAGGCTTGTTTTGGACTTATTTAGATGCCATTTTTCATTCTGATTCTGAATATGCCACTTTGTAATAAATTAAATTTTGACCTTTTTGAAACAAAATTTGACCAAATTTGACCGTTGAGCGACTGTAGTCTCTTTCCGTGTTCAAAGGATTAAGATATCAAATTGCTGATTTTGTTCTCATTTTCACAATGTTTTTGATTATAACTCTGTCCACAGCAAAATCAAAATTATTTGAAATTTGATATAAAATAGTTTTGCAAAAAACGGTAAAACATTGTCCAAATAGATAGGGACGATAAACAGTAGGCACATCAGCAGGGGAAGCACTTGGAGCATTTTAAATGGCCATAAAGGATTATGATACATGCATGTATCATAATCATCCCACAATACAATATGGGTCGACCAAGAATATCAATCGGATGTCACAAATTAACCAAATCATGTTGGCATTTTGTTTTCATTTTTAAGGCACAAGTTTAAAATAATATTGAAAATGTAATCCAACAAGTTGTACCAGTGGTTTTATATTCCGCGGTTGGCTCTTTTTCGAATACCCCGCCCTTATTTCTGGATATACCAAATTAAAAAAATCCTATAGCACTCTGCAAGTCCTTGGACCACTTGTCGTCCGAATGTGTTGTGGGTGTTTTTTTGCGTGTGTGTTTGTGTTTGTGAGTGAGTGTTTGTGTTTGTTTGTGTGTTTGTGTGTGTTTGTTTGTGTGCATTGTAAGTAACAAAGGGTGCACGCACTATTGCGTTTTAGTGCGCTCTCATAAGCCTTTTTAAAAATTAATGTTTTCTATATTTAATTTGGGCTAATCTTCAATTACCCCTTGCTTTTAGGAAAGGAGAGTTGCACAGATTTTGATACCTAACCCTCTTCTATTACCTATCAAAGTTTGATTACAACCGAAATTCAGCCAGCTTAGGTAGTGTAGGAAATTCGGTACTAAAATTTTCGGCGGAAACTTCGAAACGCACGTGTTTTTTAATCCGCCATCACTAAATAAGTTTAAATCAACCGTTTTCTTTCTTTCAGAAATATCATGTACACATTTAAAAATCGGCATAGACCAAATTTAATATGGGAAGAAAATATATCACTAATTCAGAAATTTCTTGTGACGTAGGTACTATTGTTATGATAAATTTGCGGGAGGTGTTCGCTAAAAGTGTACCCCTTTTCCAATTTGAAGAGATGACTGTTAGGCGATGCAAAATAAACTATGTTCTAATAGCCCGAACTGACCGTGATTTTTAAAAAAATTGCTGTATGGGCATGTATAATCAGCCGTTTTGTCAAAAATCTTGGATTAATGTCGAATATCATAAAGTAAGCGAAGGCGAGTGCCACCTGAACTTTTTAAAATTTGACTCATTATAAAAAAAGAAAAGAAAGAGGACACAACCGCCTCTCCAGTGCCCTAATTGAAAAAATCCTTGCCCGTCCAACCTACTTTTGTCGTGTGTTTCAAAGGGCACATATGGAGCGGCGCCCCCGTAAGGTGTGAGCCGAAATCGCCCGGGGGATGGCTACTTAGTAGAAATGGGATACGGTCAAATAAAGTGGTACCGTATCTTAAAGGTGTAACCGGTGATGGTAAAGTTTTGATTTGAAACAACTTTTTTTTTTTAGATGTGGGCAATTTTGGTCTACAAAATGGACAATACTTTCACCGTAAAGGTGCCACCCGATGTCTGTACTTTCAATGGTATAAATTCAACGCCTCCAAAATGACGATCGATGGTAACTGTCACTTGAAATATATTCCCTCACTTCAAGATATTGACAACAGTAGAGGGGTAATTGTGAACTGAATTTTGTTTGGTGGATTTTCAGATAGGTTTTTGGCCTTTTTCATGAGAAGGTTAAAAATAATTAGAAACAAGTTAAATCCTTTTACAAGTGCAAGTGATGAGATACACATTTCTGTAGGCAACGTGTTTCAGTCAATTATGTGTACTTTTGAACAACTTACGGGTGATGATGTTAAGAAATATTATTATAAGTTCCTAAGTAAATCTTGCTCATTAGACCTATACCGTCTTGGTTAGTCAAGGAAAACCTACACACGCTGTTGCTGCCCCGATTTATTACTAGAATTGGTGCAACGACACTTGCAACTGGCTCATTTCCATCAAGGCTTAAGCGTTCTGTAATAAATCCAGTTATCAAGAAGCCCACCATGGATCAGAATTCCCTGAAAAGTTATCGCCCTGTGGGCGAATTATAACATTCCTGTCCAAAATCTTAGTTGAAATGAAATTGAATGAAGGATTGTGGCCTGTTCAAGTGATTAAACTTTAGGTGAGAGCAACCACCTTGGTGAAAATATCAATCTGCCTACATGCGACACCACAGCACTGAGACCGCACCTCTCAGGGTGAAAAATGATTGATGACGTCTCTGATGGTGGCAAAGGATGTTTTTGGTATTACTGACATTGTCAGCAGGGTTGACACGGTGATCACCACATTTTGCTGCACAGACTTCAAATCTAGGTTTGGTATAGGGGGCCGGTACTGTAAATCGTTGGTTCGCATCTTATTTAAGTTGATAGAACATAAAGGGTACTGTCAAGAACGGCGTTTCCAGAGATCATACATTGAAATATTCACTTCCTCAGGGTCTCCATTATTGGCCATTGGGGGTCACTCTATACAATTACACTGTTGGGATATCAACGTATCATGGATCAAATTTAATGTCTATGCTGATGACATACAGCTCTTCTGAGTTTGACCCAAAGGTCTCCAGGGTGATTCCCAACGGGCCCTTACATGCACTGGCTCCGGTTCTCTTATGACATCAATGATTGGATGATTGCTAACTCTGCAACTGAATCAAGAGAAAACTGGTATAGTTTTTGCCAGTAATCGCATTTCTCCCCACGGCTCACTATCTCGGGCTCAGAATTGCAATGCTTGCATTCATCCATCCTCTAATGTTAAGAATCTGGGTATTTTTCTGATGCTTGCCTGAAACAGTTGATCAAGTCAGTTCCATTTGTAAATCCTCATTTCATTTAAGGACCTTTGGAGGATTCGCCGCTTTATGTATCCAAGAAGGCTTGCCACAATGCAGTTAGAGGGTTGGTCCTTTCACTCTTGATTATGGTGTAAACTCTTTGTTGTTGGGTGCACGGGAATGTGGACTAAAGCGTTGCAGACGCATCCAAAAAAAAGCTGCGCGTTAATATTTTAGATGTAGCGGGACCAGCACTACTGGCTGTTAAGGGAATTGCATTGGTTGCCTGTTAAAGAAATATTCAGTTATAAGATTATGTTCTATGATTTATAAGTGTCTCAATGAACAAGCTCCTTCTTACTGGGTGATCTTTTTTCTCTACAGAGAAACAATCCTCTGACAGGGACGCAGATACGTTTCTCCCTCTGATTACACTCGTCTTTCCATGCTGAGATCTTATAAAAAGGCGGGTTCATTCCTCATTTGCTGTCGCGCTCCGCGTTTGAGCGTGTGGAATGACATGCTTAAGGAGATTTGTGAAGCTGTGTCTGTGTCCTGTTTCAAGCGCATTTTGAAACATCCTTATTCCAATCTTGAGTTTGTTTGTTTTTTTTATGCTTGTTGCCTTTATTTATTATAGGTTTTCTTGGTAAAGCCTGTGTCTTAGTAGAGCGCTTATTAAAGGTTGTTAGATAGATAGATTAAGAATAGCGTAACATTTATTTTGCAGTTAATAATAGCAAATACACCCGATTTTTTTTGGGCACTGATTTGCTTTGCTGAACGCGTTCAGTTTAATGTGAATCCGTGGGACAGAGTGCAAAACCGGACTACTTGATGCAAAACCACCGTTAGCTCGGTTATAACCAATGATGTGAATGGATCTTTGCAGCAACTCAAAAGTAATGAACAAGGTTCAGATAAATTTCAATACATTAGTAATGTACTTCAAAATGGCGGACACATCAGGGTTCCAAATTTTTTTACTCGCCTTGTATAAGCCCCGAGTCCCTACTTCATGGCAGTCGTTTCTGAGCGTGTTTTTTTTTAAAATTTTGCGTAGCCTGTTATAATCAGCCGTTTTATCAAAAATCAGGGATTATTGTCGAACACAATTAGCGTAAGCGAGCGAATAAAAACTGCCTTTTTTTTTTTATTTTGGCTCATAAAAAAAAGGGAAAAGTAAAAGAAAGGGGGAAACGACTCTCCGACCCTACTTCAAAAATCCATGCCCGTACAACATTGTCTGTGTGTTTCAAAGGGGCCATTAGAGGAGCGCCCGTAAGGTGTGAGACGAAATCCGAATCGCCGGGGGAGGGCAAGTTGGGCTTGCCCAACCGATGTAGTATTGTCAATTTATCGCGGTTTGTTCTCTGTCATTAGCTGGTTATTACTTTTAATGTCTTTAATAATCAGTCATGTTAACGGGCACAATTCGAAAAGCAGGGACAGTGGGCTATGCCTCACTAGGGGAGGGCTACTTAGTAGAAAATGGGATAAGGGACGCTGGCTCACATGTGTGCAAAATCGGGCTCCTAGTGTAAAGATCACACGTTATTGATTAAAAGCCGTGGACATGATGGCGTTGAATTTTTGGAAGTTTTAGCAAAAGTTTAAAATAATAATTTGAGAATGAACTCAGGTCAAACTTTGTACCATACCGGTTTCCGGTGCAGCGCTTGTCAGAATCTACCAAATTAAGGGGGTTGATGTGTGATTTGTTTACGCGCATGCTGCTTTACACCTTCAGCATTTTGTTGTAGCCCAGTTCATGTAACCAAATGGAAGAATTTTAGTTTGAACTGCGAGGTATCATGCGCAGTTTACGCGAAAACTGTGCGCTTGTTTGCGTTTATAAAATCGGCGTCTCTTACGCCTTGCTTCCTGCTTTGCTGCAGGCCGAATGTGGCGCGGATTTTTCTTGCCGCCCATAAGACGCACAATTTGAAGAAAAAAGTGGTCCAAATTCAGTGGTTTTCGGCGTTGTGAAGAAAAAGTAAGTCGGTGACCCTAATTGTATTTCAAATTTTGAAGAACGACATCGGGAACTCAAACATATTGAGAAATTACAAAAAAATTATCGAGAGGTTTTATTTTGTAGGCGATCTAAACGTTAAATGTTGACTTTTCTCATAGACTTGCGTGGTTTAAAAAAGTGACAACATACCGTTTTGTTTTGGCTATAGCTCAAACTGCGCAAAAACCAAGTCGGTGACCCACATTTTTTATTTTCAGATCTTAATCAGCACGTGTAAAGACCAATATATGTGAATTATGGGAAAATTTTAATCGAGTAGATCGCTAAACACGGTCAAACCCTAAATACTTAGCAGATAATCTGCAGTGCAAAATACCTACGATCCACCTGGTAGTCAGGATGTGTTGGGATGTTGACGTTTGGTTTGTGTGTGTGTCTTTACAGAGTAACTTGTGTGCCGTTTTGTGTAAAAAACGTATCTGGTGGGCTTTTTTTCCTGTGTGTCTTCTAGTCACAGACAAGAAGACGCTTTTTAACATGGTTTATTAGAGGGGGTGTAGAGGGGGTTGTAGATGGCATTTTTAGTGGTTTGACAAAAGTCAATAAGCATGAACACAGAAAGTTGTTTGTAAGGGCCACACAAATTGGGTTTGTACTTAAAAAAGCCACATAAACACGTGTTTGTGCAGTCACACAGTAATAAAGACATACATAACCGAAGCACGTCACAACAAATTCACAAAATGACATCATCTGAATCGCATCATTTCACATTATAAACTCCATGGGGAATTCCCCAGATCATTGCATGTTTGATCTCAATGCATAAAACAGTGACTCCGTTTCTAATTTACATCTTGGGGAATCCCATTTTCTATTGTTAGGGCAATCATCTAGTTTGAATAAACAGGTGCCATTTTGCACAAAAACCCTAGGGGAATCACACTTTGCTCTCTTTGATCATAAAACAAAGTATTTTTCCCATGAGAAATCTTTTCTCAAATTAAAATGAAATCAAATAATATTTTAATCACAAAATGGAGGGCTATATAACAAAACAAAATAAACAATTTTATTAAAAAGTAAAGAAACCAAAAAAAGACGAAGAACAAAAGATACCTACGGTAATTAGGACTACATGGACCAGGGAAGCAGTCGGAGCTGGAAGAATAAAGACATCAGTAGCAGGCCAAACAGACCCAGAAGCGGACCAGAATGGCAAGAGCTCAGGCCAATATCTCTCTTGGAGAGTTGTGAACATGGCTAGATCCAACGAATGAGCGCTTGGTAAAAAAAGAAGGGACAGGGAATTTTTGAAGTCGTCCTCCAAATTAAAAGTAGCCCAAGATCATTTTTGCTCCTTTCAAGATGGAAAAAAGATGTTGTCCGAAGTTAACCCTTTGGACCCTGGCCAGTTCCGTATACTTCTATACATGTAACACATAAGTCAATGGACTTTGCTTTTAGAGTGGCCTTCAAATGTTTGCAGGTGAGTGGGGAAGCGTCAAAAAGACACTACATTGAGCGACCAATGTCCAAGGGTCATAGAAATCGATCGACCTATGTGTATACACCAAGGACCATGTTCAAAGCGTCATGAAAAATCAGCTAGTGTTACACCAAGCAATTTGAAAATCTGACCCTTTTTGGACCATAACCTCTAAACACCCTCTCTATGACTTGACCCACTCGTGAGTGGCGGTAAAGCTGGGGCACGACCAAGGGCCATTACATGCATATGCAAGTGCCATAAATGTGTGTACGTATGGGGAAAACAGTTGGGCAATTATGTTCAGGGTTAACATTACCACAGAATAATAGACAGATTACAAAAGACACACCACACACTACAGACTGTCCCCCCGCAACAAAAAACTATACAATCAAAGATTAATTTTTTGGCCAAAATTTCAGTTATCTCAATTGATGTTTTACTGATTCTTTTTGGGAGTGTTCCAGCTTCCATGAGATTTTTAGTTGTTGTAATTTGCATTCCCCCAAGGACCTCGAGTTTTACTGATTCTTTTTTGGAGTGTTCCAGCTTGATGAGTATTTTTGTAGTTGCGTGTAACATTTGATCACCAAGGACACAGGCTTGGACATCCAAAATGCCGAATCTATGCAAAGGGCAGACCAGAATGCAGGAGAATTACTCATGAGGATAGCCAAAGGGACACCCCGCTCTATATGCAGTTAGTAAAGTCAAAGTCAAGTAAGCAATTTGGGGGTCTGGTTCAGGAGTTATGGCAATATTCTGAGGACAGTTGAAAAATCTGTTGGGCCAGTTTCGGCCATCCTGATATTAACAAAGTTAGTTACCATTGAAAATCACCTTAAGACATTCTTAGTGAAAATAAAAGATAAAAGTAGGATAAAAGTGTGCTTTTGCTGAATTATAACATAATTTATAACTTTATAATGTCGCCATTGCTAATACATACATTTTAGCATTGGAAAATCAGTTCCAAACCGATTGTGTTCTCAAGCTGTCTCTAGGTTCAGCAAAAGGTAGAACCATTAAAAACACCCTTGTTGAAAGCTAAATTGAGACCTTTGAACAAGCCATACTTCTTTTAGTGCTCTTGTTTGAACCTGCTTTCTTCAGCATATTCCTCCCTGGCATTCTTGGAATGGCAGCGGGGAACTAGGGGAAGGGTAAATTGTCCCTCCGCCATAGCGCGTTGTACACACATTTGTCCCTCAACCAGACTTGTGAGACTGGTACATTAGTTTAGAGTTTCAAATTCCACAAATTTCCATGAATTTCATGATTATTGCCCCCTGAGAGTGAGTCCCTCATTCACCCACAATATAATAATTTCTGGTGCTTTTACTGAAAAATAATAATGAAGTTAAATGCCCATGATAAACAAAAAATACTTCATCTGATCTGTAAAATATTCTTTTGTTTGAAAACGGTTTAATCCCCAATGATTGCTACACGCCCATTTATACCTTTAGTTTCTTAAACCTTTCAGGTGAAACCTGAGCCCAAGTGCTATTTTATCCTTTGTGTTCAAATGGCAATATCCCCGCTTAGGGATCCATAGGATGACGAGGATAGCTTAGGATCTTGTCGAACAAATGAAGTTCAAAATATCTGCAAATGAAAGTCAGTTGATTTTTTTGATAATTTTTAGTTTGATTGGTAGCAGTTTTATTGGGACAGTCTGTACAGAGAATCCCTATGTGCAGGATGACACAAAACTAAGTTTGCTCAATTGTTTTCTCTCAGGATATAGGGGTGTGCAACTACTTCCTGTTAGAACATGTTACAAAAATAGGGGTTAACGACTACCACGATTACACTGTTTCCGGAAAAGACAATTCTGTAAAATGACCAATTACCACAGAATTTTAGATAACCCAATCATTAATAAATTTAACGAATGGTTGTTATTATTAATGGTGGAGTGGAAATTAGCTATTTGTACGCAATTTAATAACCGATCATTTGACCTGCACTTTTTTAAAAACATCCCGCTAACATACAAGTTTGCGCAGTAGTTCTTTTTCTGTAGTGATTTACAGTTTTATATTAACGTAATCAGAATAGTATTGAAATAGATTTCATAGAATGTTGCCTTGGTGAGGTGAGTCGGAGTTAGATCATTAGTGATTAACAAATTCCAAGCAATTCACTAGACCCGGGGGGGGGGGCCTTGATTCATAGCGTGAGGATATGAGTGCTAGATGAGTGAAGCAAGGAAAATGCCGTAAATGAGTATCTTTTTCAACAGGCGATTTACGCGGGTACATTGATTAGCGTGTCAAAACACAGCCAAAATGTGAAAAAGAGGGTATGTTTTATCTAACCCCTGAAATTTGTAATGTTAGTGTATAGCGAGATCAAGAAGATCAAGAAATATGTTAAAGCAAAGTAAGATAAGAAAGGGTACATTAACGACACAATGCATTGCTTACTGTTTAGGGCAGCACCAAAACTGACAAAAAGTACTTCTTGTGTGTAGCAAAAAAAAGACAAAAAATACTTTTAGCGGTATGTTTTTTAGTCGGTGCAAATATTGTTTAGGCGTGCCATTGGAAGTCCATGTTCACGCTCAGATCCCTCCACTTTAAATACAGTGCCCCCCCCCCCCCAGGGTACTAGGACAAAGTAGAATTTAATATACCGTTTTCTGATCCAGGGTATACCAAAATATTTATGTGTTTCTCGTTATTTAGCCCACATGATGTAAAGGTCAGAAACACCTTTAAACACAAAATATCAATAAGCCTTATTAAAATTCTAACAACAGAATGCATATTGTGGTTGATCACAATGATTAGGTTTTCAAGAATTTGGAATATCCAAAACAATTACAAACGCATGTCTCGCTTGAAGTAGGTCGAATCATAAGAGCCAAGGAAAGTAGTCTAAATCTGCAAGTGGGAGATATATTAGTGTAAAAATTAATAAATGATAGAGTAGGACACCTAGGATAAAAATAATCCATGCGCCAAATGGGGCATGAAGATCATCCGCCAATTTAAACATGGCGGCCAATTATTCAATATATATATTTTTAAATTAAAATTTCTATCTCTGAGGAAGATTTTTACGGAAAAATTCAATTTCTTCTCAGTAAATCAAATTAAAAACGAAAAGCGGTAAAAATGGCTCCCAGAGTTTCAAATGACGGGTGCGCCTTCCTAGCCTACTGGAAACAAACTGTATTTTTTTGGGGGGGGGGGGGGCGAGTGGGTTTGTATTTTTGCATTCGATAAAGAGTTATTCAAGAATCTATCTCCCAAAAGTTACTTGCCAGGAGGATTTACATCTCTGACCTAAGCCATATGTTATTCAAAATAGTCAAAACAAGCAGTCAGCACAAACGGAAAATTTAATAACTTGAAATCATAAGAATAAAAAAAAGTATAGGTTTGCGCCTATCTGTGGGATATATACTAGTATAGTTATAGTTCTAGGGCAAAAAAGGCTTCAAGAGCATCAATGAGTAACATTTCCTCTTTCAGATATGCTCGATTCTTTCAAAAATGAGTCCCAAATCTTCATAGTCACAAGAACAGGGAATCTAATACTTGCACTCGTTTCAACTTTTGGTCACGTAATTAGATATCAAAATGTAATGCCATGGCCTACATATCCTATGGGGTCATTAATGCTCACCATCTAATTTACATACTATAATGTTCAAATGCAGAGCAAATGTGCATTTTCGTTATGGATATAAACCAGACAAACAATTTGATAAAAGTTTCGTCAAAATTGGACACACTCTGAAAGAATTACCCCAAGACGACATGACAGCTGTTTAAGAGCCTATAATCCTGAAACTAATGACGTAGATGGCCCAAACCAATATTTTAATCCTCATAAGTTGAGTGTTTGCTAGGTTTCAAAAACAATTAGACCTGTCTTACTTTTGACCCCTGTACAACAAATTAAAGTTACCACTATTTTTTTACATGTTCCCATTGTTATGTTCTAGACTTTTGAGACATTGTTCTGTTGCAATTTAGAAGGCAATAACACAAAATTGTTTGTTTCAATTTTAGGTAATAACAACTTTATGCACCTTTGTGATTGTAGAAGGAATGACCATATGCGAACCATTGAAAAAGTTCTTGTTAATAAAAACTTTACAACTGTGAAGCCATTTCTATAAATTTAATATCGCTGTAGGAGTAGGTATCAATATCAAGAAACTTGGTCCTTAAATGTAAATTACATTTTTATTATAATTTTGCTGAAAATTTTAATTGCAACTAACGAAATGTTTGAGCCTGTATTCATATTAATAATTAACCATTTTTAGCTGGTATTCATTCATTAACTAACAATTCTGTTACAGTCAGTTTATAAGGGGTGTAGTCATTTTTCTCAGCTCAGATGTTGAAAGTGGAACAGAACAACAAACATCTGCATAGCCAGCAGGAAGGTCTTTGCCGCACAGATAGTGCTGCTGGCTGGTATGACTATATTGCGAACAAAGGCGCAAGAAGGTAATACACTACAGTCATACTCTTCGTAAACTGTTTGACATCCTCACTGGGTCGATGGGCCAGTGGAGCGGCCATGTACTAACAAATCATGTGCAACAAATAAAGCAGGTGTGCGGTGGAAATGTAGAATTTAGCTCTTATTATTATAGTGCTGTCTCACAAACGTCACCGATTCTAAGTTTTAAAAAGTGGGACTAATTGTCAGCCGAAATGCTATTCCGCAATATTATGGTATGTAGAGTTCCTCAAATGCACATGCATTACATAACAGCAAATTAGATTTCCCGCCTAAGTCAAATGATGCCATGTATATGTGGATACCTTTAAATGATATTCTTGATTGGAATCTGCCAGCGAAACAGTGGCAGTTTTAAAATTGGTACTTCATTGGATCTACTCTTCATTTGGCTATTGGTAAAACCTTAAATCCGACGAAAAGAAAGTATTGGTATTGAGGTTAATCTGTGTAGTAGTTATTTCTTTATTTGAATAAACACTTGCCAAAGAAGGTCTAGTGCGTATGATCTAGTGTAATCTGATTGTTAGCTCTGAGAAAAGAAAAAATAATATTTTCCTTGCAGCCGACCCAATCCAATGTCAAGAAATAAAAGACTCGGGTGAGACTGAGACAGTGACGATACATTGATCCAGACGGTGGTGACGGCGGTTGTTGATCCTTTGTGTGTACTGTGAATGTCTCAGGACGAACGAAAAGGGTGAGTAATTATTTTTAAAAGTATGACTAGTCGACGACCACTTAAGGTACTACGGTTAAATCTGAGCTGTTTTGATTAGTTAGATCAAACAAGACTCTCAGCCGTTTTGTAATTAAACCTGGTCATGGGTTAATTATGATGGAAAGGCACGTATTTTGATTACAAGTACACCAATTTAAAAAATTAGACAACATGGTTCGGCCCTGCTGACAGTTAGTGATATCTGCCCCATTTTGGATTTTTTGACCATATTCCCAGATTTTGTGGATTTCGAACCAAAGATGTTGTTGTTTTCGATTTTTTTAGGCGCTTAAATTAATTCTTATCCAATATCTTTCATATAAAACATGCGAATGGCTTATCTTCAACTAATTTTCTGCTGATGACTATTTTTGTAAGCACCTAAAAAAAACAAGAGTTCACGGCCGCCATCTGGATTTCAGCCAAATTCATCAATTTGCTAGTTGTTGCATTGTGAAACCGTGGATAATTTTTTCTTAAACTTTTTCAGCCCACAAGTAATTTTGTGAACAATATCTTTCGTATGACTTAGTTATAATTTTTCAAATAAATGATCAAGCCGTTGCTATGTAAACGAAACCTGTGTAGACTATGGGGCCAGTAGACCTTGTTGTTTGTGGCATCGTGCGAGCAAGACGTGTCAAGAGAGAGCTCCGTCTTTTTTTTTTTTTAATTTTTTAGTTGTGTTTTTTACTTTTGTTATTTTTGTTTAATTTCCAGAGATGGTTGAAGAACTATGACAACTGGATCATTCTCGTTTATCAAACATGAGATCAACATCATGCTGAAAGACATTGGGCTAATAATGTATCCTGTTTTTTTGGACATCTACGAGAATTCAAATTTCTAACACTTGCTGCTCCTCCTTGAGAGAGTCTCCTTTGCCTCTGCAAAAATAAATAGCCCTAAATTTGGTAGTCAATCAGGCAAACGTTACCAAATGGCCTTCGGGGGGACAGGGGGGGGCGGCGGGGGCGTGGGGAGGGGGGGGGGGGCGGGAAAAAATAAGAATCCGTGATAAAAAAAAGAAAAGAAAGCTGGGTATTTTAGATCAGCACAGTGACATATGAGCATGACTGTGATACAATCATTCGCTCATAATATCATAACGAAATATCAGAATTAACTGAAACTTGGGGGAAAATCAAGAATATGCCTTGCACCAATCTATAAGTGATGCAACGTGTCGTCTCAAAGATGTTCTATAAAGATAGAGAGTTAAAGCTTACGCGGTCATCTTTAGAAATTCATCGTCTCGCATTTTGGCCTACCACAAAGAACCCATAGAGTACCCACATAGAAAGCAATGGCTGCCTCCTTCTTCACATACTGTGGGTGCCGCTTTTGGCATATCCACTAATCGGTAGTGATAACAATTAATGTATGTGTTCGAGGTGGCCATGTGTAATAATAGTGCACCTGGATCATTGTGTCTCAGATACTCTTTTTTCCCATAATGCAATGCTCGCTTTAGGTATAAGATGTATTGCATTGAGGCTTTTATTTAATCAAGAGACGACTGACGTGTCATTTCATTCGTTTTATGGCCATGTTAGGAGACAAAATTTAACCACCCAATATCACACAACATCCACACTTATTTTTGCCGGATTGTTTTTATCGAATTGACATTATTTGTGTAATACAATCACCCAAACTAATAATTATTCGCGTTCAATATTCAAAATGTAACGCCCAGCACGGACGACTGGGTTTGAATGGGCTTCACCCCCTGGTCGGGTTAACTTTTCATGATTTTTACAGGGGACGCATATTGTATTTCATCAGTAGTGAGTTTTAGTATGACAAATTGTTATTACACAGGATGAAAATATATATTTCAAAATATATTATGAATACTTTATTTCCCCTTAAGTGAGATAACAAAGGTGCAATGCACATGGCGTAACTACACAGATGATTTTTTCCGTTGATGCAAAAGTAACTTTGTTTCACGCTCACCAGAAATTCAAATTTGGTGCAACAAATTCGTATCTACACATAATTAAGCCTAATTTTGCCTAATACTTTTGGGCAATAAATTGAGCCTTTTAGCTTTGTACTTAAATATGTGCTTATTAATTTTGTACACTATTTTTTACTACTTTAGTATAATTTTAGTGGAACCTATCTAACTCTCTTTTTTGATATAGGTTATTACGGTTATTTCGCCAAAATTAGCAATAAATTTTGGTAAAAAATTACAATGTACCTTTCAAAAAACTATTTTAGAAGATTTTTTAATTTACATATCTTCTTAAAACCTCACCTTACACAAAATGAAATGGGCGATATCTACTGATAACTGTTTTTTTCCTGTGAGTGGCAACAAAGTCGTATCTACCAGTTACGATTTTATTGCACTCATTTTGGAGTGGCAACCAAATCCTATCTACACCAATAGAGGTATATTTAGCCTAATTACTTGAGACTGTCAGTTGACATATATATTTAATTATCGTAATTATGTGTTGTTTTTCATATTAAAAACTCAATTTTCGGCCAAAAATGGCAATTACTTTGTTGCACTCACGTGACGGTATGCAAATTAGAATTGCTACATTACGACATTAGCATTTAAATGGTGGACTGAAAGTACTGGAAACACTTTTTTTCAGTGTCGCTTGTTTCTTGATTATTCAAGGTATAAGAAGTGTCATTCACACGATCAAAATTTTTTACTCATGTCCGTCGGGGTTACGAGGGTTGTGCCATTAGGTATAGCTCATTCCCTGGAAGAAAAAATGGTTGCACTCTAGACAGCTCGGAAAATGCTCACAGATGATTAATCTGAAGTGTAACGGGTTGCAAATATGGAAAGGTAAGAATAAACACAAAATACTGCCAAGGGGGACAATGTCGCTTTTATATAATGTGCTTTTCTGTGTTATAACTCCAATTCATTTTGACTTCTAAATTGATATAAATCTAGTGTTGAAGATTTTTTGAACATTTTGACATTGAGTATTTATTTGTGAATGAATAGATCCTTTTCACAATATTCATTCATATTATTTTAACTCTAATCTAAAATTACTTTTGATTCCACCATCTTCTCTTAATCAACAAATAAAATAAAACTTCTTTCTAATTCGGCAAACTGTTGCGAAAACTTCATTGTTAACGCTTACGCTATCAAGGGCTTATTTCTTCAGATTTCTTATGCCGAGCATAAACTACCATCAAAACAGAAGGAACTATTCCTCCCTCTAAAGAAGTTAATGAATGTAATATTGTTATTATGTTTATTTACATCGTGTTGAATTGATGGAAATATTGAAATATGTCTTTGTACATAAAATTGGCAAATCTTTAGGAGATCAGATCAACAGCTGTTGGAACAATCGCAATGGGGAGATGAGACTTAACTTTGGTGCTAAGGATGGAACTGAGGGATGCCGTTGCAGCGACAAGGGCAGTGAGTATTGTAAAACAATCTGCTAAGCTAATGACTTTTTCGGTGTATAAGGAGAAGAGAAAAAGAGAGAGAGAGAGCGGTTGGGGTCAAGGAGAATTGAGAGACTAGCTCTTTTTCAGTAACGCAAGGGGGCATTCCCACCAAGAGTTTTACAGGAAAAGTTTAAAGCTTAACCTACCGGGAGAGCGGGAAAAGGAAAAACCCAGGTGAGGGAGGAAAATCTAGTGACGAAAAAGTGAGGAATGAAAGATATGAAAAGGAATAGAATGGTAAACCGGGGGCACTTGTATTTACAAGGTGGCTGTGACGCGTGAACAAAGAAAACGCGTAAAAAGGGCCTTTTTCAACAGGCGATTTACGCGTGTACATGATTGGGGTGTCAAAAACATCAAACTATGGAAAAAAGTATGTTTTTTTCTTAATAAATTGTTGGTTGTACGTGGGTATTAACTCACATAAGCAAAATCATCAAAAATACTGTAAATCGGAAGCCAACGAAGGCAAGATAATTAAGGGTAATATAACGACACATGCATTGCTTACACGTTTAGGGTAGCCACAACAACAGACAAAATCTTGTTTGTGTATTTTTAGTCGATGGAAATCTTGTTAGGGTGCATTTTGTAAGTCCATGTTCACGATTCATACCCACCTTTGAATAAAGTGAACCCCCCCGGAAATCTGATCAGGGTAAATAGTCAAAAGTTGGAGGACCAACATAGGATAGGCAGTGGCGGCGCCAGGGGGGCATGGAGGGCATTTGTCCCCCCCCCCCCAATTTTTTTCTTTCCCAAGTTTGCCCCCACCCCCGGTCGAAAGAAAAATGAAGATTTGGGGCAAAAATTCAGTGATTTGGGCCAAAAATCAGCATTTGGGGGCCAAAATTGGTGAAAAAAATCAAAATTTTTCAACTTTTGCCCCTCCTCAGAATTTACTTTTTCCCCCCACCCCAAGATTCATTTTCCACCCGTTCCCCCCCCCCCCCCAGAAAAAGAGGTCTGGCGCCGCCCACTGAGGATAGGCCTCATCCTCTCGCTAAAAACCCCTTCACCACCCGTATTTGTATTGCAACTGGCCCAAATGATACTTACCGAGGGATGAGCTAACGAGAAGATATCCGGAGCTTCACAAAATGCATTGCTTCCAATGGATGTTTTTATTCAGGTTACTAATGTGAATCGTTAGAGATGAAAACTGGTTAAATTGAGAAGTACTGACACCAACTTGCATGTTTAAAATGTTTTCTTCACTTAACGATTTCACAGAATACCTGTACAAAGATCTCATCGGAAGCAATGCTTGTGGGAAGCTACTGTATCTTCTCTTGGATGAGCTTGCCATTACATGAAATCAATTACACCCTGCGGCTCCTTACTGACAGCATATGGAATGGCGGTGTTTGTCAGTTGATTTGGATTCTTTGTTTTGCTTCACACCAGATTGCAT
This sequence comes from Ophioderma brevispina, assembly GCA_023653785.1. NCBI lineage: Eukaryota > Metazoa > Echinodermata > Ophiuroidea > Amphilepidida > Ophiodermatidae > Ophioderma > Ophioderma brevispina. The sequence goes on from JAMKCH010022902.1 coordinate 17,342, forward strand.
TGATAACGGCAGATGTAACTGTGACTCCGAACCGGAAAACTTAAGATGGTGGTTAATTGAGGTCTTGGATGATTGGCCGGTGTCTTCGATGCAGTTTGGAGATAATGGTGACCGGCGAAAAATCTCGATACAAGCTAGGTTCTCTTAACTTGCAGCGGTTACGCGCAGAAGAGAATAAAAACTGTAAGAAAATTATGTTAAAAATTTGCATTTTGTCGAAATATAAAATTCATTAGTCATGACCTATAAAAAGCACATCCGGAGCGGTAAGTCTAGCCAGTTCTGGATTAATACACGGTCATATTAAATTGTAACCCCATAAATAAAACAAAATACGAAGACCATTTCAGATAATAAAGATTCAAGCATACGATTGCAGCTTTTATGACCTACGGTACCACTTTGTAGTTAAGGGACAATGCTTGGTCATACAGCGTTCAACAATGAAGTGCTCAGATTTTGTTATATAAAAATAAGCATATGATCATCAAGCTAAATGGTTACCTTTGGACCCTAGCTATGATTACTTGTTATGTTTCGTGATAAATTAGATAAAGGTGTACAGCTACATTAATATTGTACATCCGAACATTCTAAATAGCCACACTTTCCAGTGCGGGATTAGAAAGGGCCTGTCAAGCTCGCTTAAGTGGAGCCCATTTAGCGTCAAGCTTAAAGCAAGGCAATATTCACAATTTAGTGCGGACTAAGGTGTTTCCGAGGGGGTCCTGAAGGCAATATTTTAGGGGGGCCCGTCAGCAGCTGCTGACACTGCTGACTCTTAAATCCGGCACTGAATTATTCCTGTGTACTCGCCTTACCTCAAACGTTATGCCGCATCGAAAGGTTTTTTTGTTTTTTTGACCCCATTGTTCAAAGCTGAAACTTGAAATTTTCATTTCAATCTTGATTGTTTATCTGATGAAATAAAGAATCATTATGATCAGACAAGGAATTTGATCGATCTTTAACAATGCTAAGGCACACGTTATTGATACCTATACTGCTTCATGGTATAGCTTCACGCTCGCAACGTTATATGTTTTTGTGAAGCCGGAGTCTCACGTTTCTGTTTGTTCTGCCATGTACCCGATAGGGAATCACACACTAAATAACTCCCATAAGACTTGTGTACAAAATGAACTCTCACCAACGTCGATTTCTCGGCTATAGCGAATGGTTTATTTTTTGGAGATTGGAACATACCCTCTTCAACAAAACTGAAAAAGCATATGATGAAGGCTGATTTTGTAGCTACAGAGCATCAAAGATTTGCATGTTTTTCAAAAAAGCCACGCCTAGTTGAATGTTACTAGAAATCAAACTTGCAAAGTTCCCCAAACCCTCAGAAATTATTACAAAAAATGGCACAGACAAAAATCTTTACCACCCAAATGGTTTGTATTAGTCCACACATTATGATTAATTTCAATTTCATTTTAAAGACAAACTTATCAACGTTTGTGACTCTTAGGCAAAGGACGCCAAACACTGTCTCGGTACTGAGTCGTTCTGCTTACACTAGTGTATAAGTTGATGTGATTCTATATCATACGATTACACAAGATATAATTTATACAAAAATTGAATGCTTTATGAGTACAGAAATCCCATGGCCAGATTAGATATATCCTAAATGCTTGTCATTTAGGATGTACTCCCCAAAACCCGGCTTATAATTTATAATTGCAACTGAGATTATGAGACAATCCATCGAATCGCTTATACATCACTGATACATGGAACACCCAGGATAATTTTAAGTTAACTCGTTATAACAAGTGTACCATAATTGGTATTTTTCAAAATGGATATGACAACAAGTCCCGTGTAATTTGTTTCATTGTTTCAAATGTAAGACTAAGTTTGTGTTCGATTAAGTTTGTGTCGCATTGTGTTTAAGTCTATTTTAAATTGGTTTTGTCCGGGAAGTGAAAGGTTTTGAAATGTTATGTGTTTGTGACACCTATTGTACCAAGTTAAAAAGACAAAACCGTAATTTACGATCCTAATGATATAGGTGTTAATATGTATAAAGCCAAACGCTTATACAAAGAAAGGAAAAAAGTAAAATTTAAACAAAAGAACTAAAGAAAATATTACAAGAGAAAGACCAATATAATTACACCAAATTACATTTGTTCTTTCATCATTTAGTGTCAGCCTTTCACATCACATTTAACGAGTTACACGATATTGAAACCACGTAAATAGGGGGGTTTTCAAATTTGAAGCACTATGGCATTTACCAGTTACCGTAACAATACTTAAAATATTTTCGACATAACAAGAATCAGTCTCGTTAGACTGATATCATTATCAGAATGAATACGACTGGTGGCAATATTTAAAGTACCATAATGTTTAATTATAAGCAGTGCTATCTTTAAGACCCATTGTCAAATGTTATGTCATCAATAAAAAATTGGAACTTCATTAGTCAAAAGACGTTGGGACATTCTTGTGAACAGTCGTCGTCAACGTAGTAGAAAAGAGGTAAAACATTATATCGACACTATGAGGAGACAGTACTTAGGCAAAATGAACAAGCACTGAGCTCTAGTTCTCGGTTAATGAAGATGGTATACAATATCTCAAGACAGCTATTGAATCATAACATGCTGGGGTGGACACGTAGGCAGATGGGGACATACGCTTCTTTTTCTGTGGTGATAAAGATGCTACTCAACCGCTAACAAACGGATCATCATAACTTGCTTTCTATTCTACGTCTCTCTACTACGCCTCTCGTTTCTATGGAGACGCACAAGAGAGTTGGTTCAGTTTTAAGGACTATTTTGTAATATACACTCACTGTACAAAAGTATTGCAAAATGCTGGAAAAAAGATTTCATAATCACAAAGTGATTTCAAATTGTTCCAGCGGTTCTTAACCCACTTGGAGCATTGAATATCAAAGTTGTGTTTTTCACACAAATGTTATTTCTCAGAATCCTGGAGTGCGAAAAACAGTTTGATTTGAATGACATGTTCCCTAAATATGGCGGATTAAAAGAGCTGGCGATCGAAAAACTTGCCGATTGCACCCCAAAAGGAATACAGACACAGGAACGCCACAATGACTCCAAAATAGCCGCTAAATGAATTGTACAGTTGTTCGGATTTACTTAATATGGGGGTTTTTTTATGGGAGAAAAGGGCAGTGCTTGTGTGGACAAGAAATGAGATAACGTCAATGGAAGACAGTGGTCTTTTTGAGACATCTGTATTGCAATTTGAATGATAAATCACGTGGTTTGCGCAAATCATGTCTGAATACTTATTCACATTCCGCGACAAACAGTATAATTGTCAACGGCATGATTAACAAGTTCTTTTTAAGTTACCACATGCCATTCAATTTCCCGAGTCCAACAGCGATGGATTTGCTCTCATCTTCCATTGACGTTATCTCATTTCCGGTCCACACAAGCACTGCACTTTTATCCCGTAAACATTTAGAGTAAACCCCAACCAATTCATTTAGTGGCTATTTTTGAGTCATTTGTGGCGTTCCTGATTCCTTCTGGAGTGCAATCGGCAAGCTATCCATCGCCAACTCTTTTAATCCGCCATATTTAGGGAACATGACAATCAAATCAAAATATTTTTCGCAATAGGATTCTGGAGAATAACTGTTTCAAAAACAACTTTTGCTTCAATTTGCTAAGAACCCAAGGTAACATTTGAAATATTTTGTGATTATGAAATCTCTTTTCTGCGTGTGTTGCAATTACTTTTGTTCCTAGTGTGGTGTGTAATTTGTAATTGAGAAGGCCATGAGGTGCACACGACCGGGAACATGTCTAAATCAAACCAACCACCCGACCCCTCGATACATTACCACTCAGAAATACCTGATCACCTGCCCTCGAACATTTACCCCATCAGGCATCCACTGACCAACCCTGGATCTCCCCTCATTAACTACCCATTGTTCCCATCCGACCCCTTAGCCATTCACTGAACAAACTCCGATCAGTAGTACGCCCCCCCATACGTCTTTGTAAACTAAGTATTATAAGGGCAAGGAAAGGTCTTGTTATAGTGATCGCAAGTTTCTGTATAGGCATAATCTTTGTAAAACTTTAAGTGACAAGGGGGGGGGGGGGGGCTCCTAGGGAACCTCCTAAATTTGTTTCGCACTGAGCCTCGTTACGCGTGGGATTTTGCGCCGATTTTTTGAACTTGTGTGACTTTTAAATGCGCTCTTTCATACCAAAAATATTAAAATCGGCCAAGCCGTTAATGAGTTATTAGGAGGGTCCCATGGACCCCCCCACCCCCTTTGGGCACTACGGGAAAGTTCATTGAGAATATTTTACAAATCAAAAGAACCCAAACCAATTTTTTTTTGCTGTGATATTTGTTCACACATACAATAAGTAAACCAATTAAAATAACGTCCCATTGTGGACGTTGCCAAACCGCTACTGTACAAAGTCTATGGGAAAATACGTATATTTTGCAACCCCCGTAAAAAAATACAGGACTCCCTAAACTGCATGTTTTGGTTAAATATATGTTAATTTGGATCTGCTAAGTAGATACAACAAAAAAAACTTAGTTTTGAAAAAGTTTGATGTTAGCGCAAAGCTCGTTTGAATTGCCGTCTTTTTGCCCATTTTCGGTGTTTTGAAAACAATGTTTTGCCCCTTATTTGCCGCCCCAAAATAACAAATTTCATTTTTATTGCTGATTTGAGGTTGTCTTATGACTCTCCTCGTGGGTTATAAATTTCGTACAAAAAATTCCCCCGGGAAAAGGGGCACCCAAAGGGAGTGAACAACCTGGTTTTTAAAGTGTTAATAGTCTTCTTTGGATATCCGAGATATGTTGACGTTTGTAGAGATGGAAAATTCGGTCCATAATCGCGAGCTTTCAATGAAAATAATTTACAAAATGACCAAATAGTGAGCCAATCTTAAGTAAGGAATCAGCTTCTTAAGAGCTTTACTTCATCATAATCCAAACAGCATTACATTATGCGACTAGGAAACCTTTGAACATAGGTAGTGTCTACTCCGCAACTGTGATTTTTTAAACGCGGAGTCTATTTTAAAAGCCGTGATATTTTGAAGTGTGCAAGTGATGGTAAAATTGTGCCATAATCGCAAGTTACCATGATCTATATACCAATGATCCAATATGGGTGACGTTTCATTATAGAAGTCCCATGATGCAAAGAATTGGTATACACTATGATTCAGTCATGCGCTGTATGTGTATGACGTGGCTGCAGTAGTGCTTGGCGGAATGAATGCCAATACCTCATTGGAATCAATGGGCCTTCTATATGAAAACGTCAACCGAAATAGGTGATACCAGCTATTTCAAATGGGCCATTGTGCTAAATTGACCCCTGCACCTGGCGTGCCACCTGGTGGCTTGTACCTTTGGAATGTAGCACACCTTGATGATGAATAAAATAAGTGTCAGCAACGAGTAAGGCAAACCACCTAAAAAATAAAGTAAAGGGGACGGACCTGTGTACAAGGAACGGAGTATCCATTCTCTTTGAGCGGAGTGGGCCAGGGAATCCTCCATATACTGTGCTGTCGTGGGGATCGCCACACTTATCTACAAGCGAGTTCTGTTACCTTCCCAGCATTTGAAAATACCGGTTACCCATTTATACACATGGGTAGAAGGAGGAGTAATTGAGGTAAAGGCCTTACTCAAGGACGAAAAACATTGACCCCCCAAAAAAAGCGGGGGCTCGAACCCACAACTTTGCCGTGGCGGGCCGAAACCGCTGTTCCACTGGGACCAAAGTGCCTTCACCTAATGTCATGATTTGACACGGGTCTGATAGTTGTGGTTGTGAAAGGATGTTTCAGCGCCCTATTTCTGTACATAGTTCGAGGGTGATAGTCACGATGGCAAATATTTGGACTCGTTGCTCTTTTACACAAATATTGATCAGTTATGTATGACCATATTATGTGGAGCTGGGCTCCTCTTCTTTGTTTGAATATTATCCTTCAATATTATGTAATTCGTCAAATATGTTTTGCCATAACTGGTTGAATATTTCACCAATATTCGTTTTTTTTAAAAAATTAATATATATTCTTTATCAAGACAACAATCAGTGTGATTTTTGGTGATGCATACGCGGATTAGTGAACACTTAAGTGCATAAGGGGGTTTGCCAATCCTAACGCAACCAAAATATCTTGCCATTTGTTTTGTAATTGCCTAATTTTCAGTTGCACAACTTTTAATAGGGAAAAAATGGAAATCTACACCTCGTTTTCCAAAAATTAGCCTGGGCCAGCATGCTGGTTACCAATGATATCGTAAGGGAGTGGGCATATAGATGGGGTGGGCATATGACCAATTTTTTTCAAAAACATGGAAATATTAAATTAAGTCCTTCCAATATGAATAGCTTCATATTTAGACAAATTAATTTTGATATGGTTCCTGGGATGTTTATATTTTGACATGTAAAGTCAATATGGAATTTGGCAATTTATATACATGACTTTGAAAAGCAATGATCTTCTCAACCTATTTTTCAGAAACACACAGAGATTGTAATACGGTCAATAAATAATGGCAAAAGAAAAATTTACAATATTATGCTGAATTACGAAGGGATTATTACAATTTAAAGGAAATTGATTGTTGGGTACAATGGCTGTTGTCTCATGTTCTTTTTGTAAGTCTATGCTGGCTGAAAAGGCTATTCTATTAGTGCTTTGCACCCCACATTTTTTTGTAAAATTGAAGCCTCGCAATTCAACACAAATTCAATATATTTTTCCTTAGCCAATAGTTATAGAATGTACAAAAGCATCTGTGTGTTTCTGACAAAGTAGGTTGAAAAGAACATTGCTTTTTGAAGTTAAAATAGAGATTTGAAAAAACGTGTTTATTGCCCACCCCTAATATAGACTTATGCTGCTCTCAGATACAAATGATAATTAGAATTAAACAATGCGTCATTAGCTAATCACATGTTAATTATGTAAATAACTTAATTAAAGTAGGTCCAGAATCCATTTCCCTGTAGAAATGAATGGTAAAATACATGGTTCGGAAAAAGGTCTCTTAAAAAATCCAAGAATGCATCAAACCACTACAGTTATATTGATCTATATATTAAATTTGGTCTATTCTTAACTCAAATAATTAATAGTTTACAATTTCAGTACCAATGTATGAGAAGAAGCAAAACAAAATTGGCATGCATATCGCGCGCATGGAAATTTAATGTCTCACCCTTGATTTCAGAACCAGTAATTTTTTCCCATTTTTTCCAGTAGTAATAATGTCTGTGGGTATAGGCATTACGAGTGCCTGGTTTCATATAGAAAAAAATGTTTTGGGAATGTTTTTTCTGAGGGGTCCCACCCCATGAACCATGAGAGTGCAAAAGACCTTGTTTCTGTTGCAATTTTTTGAGGTAAAAAAAAAAAAATTTTTTTTTTGCACTTTGTCCACTTAGGTGTTTTGTTGCAATATTTTTTGCACTTTGTCCACTTAGGTGTTAAGAAAATCATGGCAGTTTAAAACCAAGTATAGAGTAAAGGTTGTTTACGTTAAAAATGAAAACAATTAGTTTGGACTATTTTGCATAGGCATAGGGGTTGTAAAGAGGGTGTATTGAGTCAATCCCACAATGCACCAGTTTTGGGAAATTATACCTCAATAAGGTTATACCGGTTACGTGATCCCACAAAAGTCCTATTCCTAACACTTAAAAACTCTGACTTCTACACTCATTTTAGCCCACAAACCATTAGTACTTAGGGAATTTTTAGCATGATCATGAAATGTCTTGTGGTTCTTAAACTTCAAGAATACTTTTTATAAGTACAGATATGTGCTTAGTATAGTATAGACACATTGGAATGCATTATGGGATTGTATGGCACGCTCCACGTATCAAATCATGGCGAGTTTTCCCGCGCATGTCGAGTTTCACGCGCTGTGTATCGAGTTTTCCTCGCCATATGTCGAGTGTGCAGCGTTAATGGAAGACAGTGGTCTTTTTGAGACCTCTGTAAGTTGTGCAAATTTGAATTGATCAATCACGTGGTTTGCGCAATCATGTCTGAATACTTATTCATATACCACGACAAACAGTATAAATTGTCAACGGCATGATAACAAGTTTCTTTTTAATTTACCAAAGGCCCTTCAAATTTCCCGGGTTCCAAAGACAGCGAGGATTTGGCTCTCATCTTCATCTTCCATTGACGTTAGCTCAGTCTCGGTCCACACAAGCACTGCACTTTTATCCCGTAAACATTAGAGTAAACCCCAACCAATTCATTTAGTGCTATGTTTTGAGTCATTTGTGGCGTTTCCGTGTTCCTTCTGGAGTGCAATCGGCAAGCTATCCATCGCCAATCTTTAAAAAATCCGCCATATTTAGGGACGTTGACAATCAAATTCAAATATTTTTCTTTTTCGCATAGGATTCTGGAGAATACTGTTTTCAAAACCTAACATTTTGCTTCCATGCCTTAAGAAAACCAATGTTACAATTTGAAATCCTTTTTTGGATTTGAAATCTCTTTCTGCTGTGCAATACTTTTGTCTAGTGTGTGTTATTAAGAAGGCCAATGAAGGCTGCACTCGACCTCTTGAACTGTCTAATCACCCAACCACCCTACCCCTCGAGACTTTACCCGACTCAGACATACACTGATCCACCCTGACCCCCGACACCATTTACCCCATCTCAGGGCATCATGACCCACCCCTGACTCTTCCCCTCATTAAATACCCATTGTCCCATCCGACCCCATTAGCCATTACACTGAAACAACTTCTCCGCCAGTAGTACGCACTACTGTCTTTGTAAAATAATTATTAAGAAGCAAGGAAGGTCCTTGTATAGTTAATCGCAGTTATCTGTAAGGATAATTCTTTTTTAAAACTTAGTACCAAGTGGGGGGGGGGGGTTCCTAGGGACCCTCAAATGTGTTTTCGCACTGGCCGCTTTTACGCGTGGGATTTTTTTGTCAAAAATACAAAATTTTTGAAATTTTTGAACTTTTAAATGCGCTTCTTTCATAACCAATAATATTAAAATCGGCCAAGCCGTAAGTGGTTATTAGGGATGGTCCCATGACCCCCCCCCCCTTGGGCACTAACGTAAGTTCATTTGAGAATATTTTTACAAATCACAGAACCAAAAACCATTTTTTTTTTGCTGATAATTTGTTCACACCTACATAAGTAAACAATTAATAAACGGTCCATTGTGGACGTGCCTAAACCCTACTGTACGAGTCATCGGGCAAATCCGTGTATTTTGCAACCCACGTAAAAATCCGGCCTCCCTAAAACTGCATGTTTTGTGTTAAATATATGTAATTTGGATCTTCTTAGCGTCATTAACAAAAAACTTCAGTTTTAAAAGTTTGATGTTAGCGCAAAGCTCGTTTGAATTTTCTTCCGTCTTTTTGGCCCATTTTTTCGCGTGTTTTTAAACAATGTTTTTGGCCCCTTATTTTTGCCGCCCAAAACACTTTCATTTGTTTAATTGCTGATTTTGAGGTTTGTCTTTATTACTCTCCCTCATGTGGGGTATTAAATTTCGTGCAAGAATTCCCCCGGGAAAGTGGTCACCAAGGGAGTAAAAAACCCTTTGTTATTATGTTAATTAGTTCTTCTTTGGAATATATCCTAGATTGTGAACGTTTTAGAGATGTAAATTCGGTCCATATCGCGAGCTTCATGAAAATATTTTAGACAAATGCCCAATATGTATTCAATCCTTATTAAGGAAATCAGCTTCTTATATGGGTTTACGTTCTCATAATCCGAACATCATTACATTTTAACTGCGACTAGGAGCCTTGAACATCAGGTAGTGTCACTTCCGCAACTGTAACTTTTTTCAACGCGAGTGGAGTCTATTTTAAAGCCGTATATTTTTGCGTTTTTGCAGTGATGTTAAAATTGTTCCATAACGCGAACTTACCAATGATCTATATACCAATGAGCCAATAATGGGTAGACGTTTCATAAATAAGTCCCATTGAGCAAATCGAGTATTACATTGATTCCAGATCATGCGCTGTAATACGTTTGAGTAGTGTCTTGACGTAATGAATGCCAATACCTCATTTGCATCAATGGACTTCTATATGAAACGTCTCCAACTAGGTTATACCAGCCTCTTACCTGGGCCCCATTGTGCTACAATTGACCCCTGCACCTGGCGTGCCAACCTGGTTGGCTTGTACCTGGAATGTTCACACCTTTATATTCATTATAAATCAAGTTCACCGCAACGCGTAAGGCAAACCTACCTAAAAAAAAAGTAAGGGGACGGACCTGTGCCCATGAACGGAGTATCCATCGCTCTTTCGAAGCGATTGGGCGACTCCTCCATATGTGGCTGTAGTGGGATCGCCACACTTCATCTACAGCGATCTTGTTACCTTCCCCCCAGCATTGAATCATACCGGTCCCATTTTATACACCTGGGTAAGAGAGGAGTATTGGGTAAGCGCCTTACTCAAGGACGAAACACATGGACCCCAGCGGGGCTCGAACCCACACCCTTTGCCGTTCGGCCGACACCTGTTCCACTGGACTCCATGTGCCCTCAACCTCCGTCCATGATTTGAACCACTGGTCTGATAGTGTGGTGGAAAGGATGTTCAAGGATCCCTATTTCCTGACATAGTACGATGCGTGATATTCCCTATTGGCATATTGGGACTCGTTGCTCTGATTCCACAAATATTGATCATTAATGACAAATTTGGGGAGCTGGGCTGTTTGAATATTTTATCATACAGATATATGGTAATTCGTCCCAATATTTTTGACATAATGTTTTGAATTTTTACACACCAATTTGTTTTAAAATTATCTATTCTTTATCAGACCCATATATGTGATTTTTTGGTTATGGCATACGCGATGTGAACACTAGAGTGCATAAGGGGGTTTGCCCCTTCCTAACGCAACAAGTATTTTGGCCATTTTTTGGGTAATTGCCTAATTTTCAGTTGCCACAACTTTTATAGGAAAAAATGAAATCCTACACCTCGTTTCCAAAAATATAGCCTGGGCCAGCATGCTGGTGGTTACCATAGCATCGTAAGGGGTTGGCATATAGATGGGGTGGGCATATGACCACTTTTTTCAAACGAGTAGATTCTTGGATTTGGGCTCTCAAACACAATCTGGCACGCATTTTATGACAAATTATTTTTGATAGTTCCGTGATGTTCTATTTTGCATGTGGTCAATATGGATTTTGGCAATTTTATACATGAACTTTTGAAAATCAATGTAGCTTCTCACCCTATTTTTGTCAGAAAAAACACAGAGATGTAATACGGTCAATCCCTGCTGGCAAAAGAAAAATTTACTACTATTATTCGGATTACTAAGGATCAATTTTAAAGAAATTGAAATTAATTTTACTACTACTACTAGTCTGTCAGTTTGTAGCTATGATTTAATAAGTCTGACTGAAAGGCTATTCTAGTTATGCTTTGCACCCCACGATTTTTTTGTAAATTGAAGCCTTCCATTCAACAACAAATTCATATATTTTTCCTTTGTCCAATAGTTTTATAGAATGTACCAAAGCATCCTGTGGGTGTTTCCTGACAAGTAGGTTAAAAAGAACATTGCTTTTTGAAGTTAAATAGAGACTTTGAAAAAAAGTGTTTTATTTGCCCACCCTAATTAGACTAATGCTGCTCTCAGATACAATGATAATTAAATTAAACAATGCGTCATTCTCTAATTACATGTTATATTAAATACCCTTAATTAAAGTAGGTCCCATAATTCATTTTCCTGTATAAATGAATGTAAATCATGGTTCGGAAAAAGTCCAGAATTATCAACCACTACAGTATTTTGTTCTGTATTTCAATTTGGTTCTATTCTTAATTCACACTAATTAATCGTTACATTACAGTCACAAGGTTGACCAAGAAGCAAAACAAATGCCATCCTGATTTAGAACCACTATTTTTTTTTTTTTCCAATTGTTTTCATTAGTAAATAGTGTCTGTGGTTATAGTTTTACGATTGCTATTTCATGAAAAAATGTTGTGGGAATTGTTTTTTTTTCTGAGGGTCCACCCCATGAAACCATGAGAGTGCAAAAGACCTTATGTTTCTGTAGAAGTTTTTTAGGTAAAAAAACATATTTTTTTTGGCACTCTGTCCACTTGTTTTCAGAAAATCATGGCAGTTTAAAACCACGTTATAGGTTATTTACGTTAAAATGAAACAATGTTTGGGCCTTTGCTAGAGGCATAGGCATGGGGTTGGTAAGAGGGTGTATTGAGTCCCTCCCCCAATGCACCATTTTTGGGAAATTAGACTCAATAATGTCGTGTGATCCCACAAAAGTCCTATTCCTAACCTTAAAACTCTGACTTCTACCTCTTTTAGCCACAAACCTTAGTACTTAGGGGAAATTTTTAGCAGATCATGAAATGGTCTTGGTGGTTCTTAAACTTTAAATACTTTTTTAAAGTACAGACATGTGCTTAGTACAGTTAGACACTTTGGAATGCATTATGGATTGATTCAAAAGCGACCCTCTGGGGGTTAATAAAAATCGGGCTGTAAGAGGAAGTCATATCGCTGGCGAAGAGATCATAAACAAAAACGATACAAGAATTACCACCCGCACACCCAATCGATTCACCTCGAAAAAGAATAAATAGTCTGGTCCAGATTTAAATTGTGTGCTTTCATAAAACCTTGTCAGTCCTTTCTTGTTCAAAGCTGTAGCCTTTTCTATAGAATCCATTGATGCAAATGAAGGTATTGCCAGTTCATTCCGTTCAAGCGCTACTCTGCACAACGTCCTACACGCATTACCGGATCATTGTAATACCTCATTTGCCTCCATGGACTTCTATATGAACTCTCCTAAAGCTGGCGACAGGTTTTTTAAGGGTACTTTGAGGGTACCGATGCAAACATGTCGTTTGTGTCTCAATTACGCTATTTAAAAATATAAGGGGGAGGTTCTAGATTTTACAGTGATCATACATTGAAGTAATTTACTTTTAGGCAAAGGGAGGCTATATGGTCATCAATATTTCAGAGCGTTCTTAACCCAAATACTAATTCTTTCTTTTTAAATTTTCTTAATAAATTGTTGAATTTTTAGAAACCTAGTTTTTTAATTTTTTAGTTTTTTTGAGAAAAATTTTAAAAAAAAATTATCTTTACACAGTAGATTTGATCAAACCTCGGCCAATTTATTAAATAATCTACATCTAAAATATTACAAAATATAGGTTTTCAGCACGAGATAGGCAATTTACTTTTTTTGACCAGTTGGCACGTGCCAAATCATCCCTGTACAAAGTCTATGGAAATTGAAACCATAAACTTGAAATTCTCAAAAATGCATTTTGGGAAAATTAAAATGGCACAACTGTTTTCTTTTACCATTACCCACATTAATTCAATTTTCAAAATCTTTCAGATGTAGTCGATCATCCTGCCTAAAGATGTATTCTGGATATACAGTAGTACACATATCCATGTCTGCCTTATCCAAATGGAAAGTACACGGCTTCAATTCGCATTAGGAGAAATTCGAGACAATCTTAATAGTATCGTCTAAATTGTAGCTTTTTTTTTTTTTTTTTGGTTTTTTTTTTTGGTGGGGGGTTTTTTTTTTGGGTTTTTTTTTTTTTTTTTTTTTTTTTTGGGGTTTTTTTTTTTGGGGGTTTTTTTTTGTTTTTTTTTTTTTTTTTTTTTTTTTTTTTCTGGGTTGTTTTTTTTTTTTTTTGTTTTTTTTTTTTTTAAAAAAAGTAAAATTTTTTTGTTTTTTTTTTTTTTTTTTTTTTAAAAAAAGGTTTTTGTTTTTTTTTTTTTTTTTTGTTTTTTTTTTTTTTTTTTTTTTTTTTTTTTTTTTTTTTTTTTTGTTTTTCGGGGGTTTTTTTTTTGTTTTTTTTTTTTTTTTTTTTTTTTTTTGGGGTTTTTTGTGTTTTTTTTTTTTTTCTTTTTTTTTTTTGGTTTGGTTTTGATGTTTTTAAAAATATTTTTGGGGGGTGTTTTTTTTTTTTTTTTTTTTATTGGTGGGGGGGGGGGGTTTTTTTTTTTGGGGGGGGGGGGTTTTTGTTTTTTTGGGTTTTTTTTTTTTTTTTTTTTGGGGGGGGTTTTTTTTTTGTAATTGGATTTTTTTTTTTTTGTGGGTGTGTTTTTTTTTTTTTTTTTTGTTGTTTGCAGTTTCCATAAGGTCCTTATGTCCCATTCGTTGCCTGAACCAGTTCCAAATTAGGTCTGTGCCAACATCATGCAACTGTTAGAATGGCACTTAGTGGTAGAGACAGCTTCCAATAACTTTAATAACAAGTAACAAGAGGAACTTAGAATAGTCGCTATTTGTTTATTTTTTGGCAACATCCTATGTCAGTAGATGCAGAAAGTAAATAAACATAACTTTTGAAACACTGTGGGAATATTTATCCACAGGAGCCTATTAGTACAATTTAAGATCAATTTAAAGAGACACTGGCACATTTAAAAAATAGTGCGCCCTCAAGATTTTTCAAAATCGATATTTTGCATGGTTGTAAAGCTTTTATATACAAAAGCCCTCACCCGAAATGATTAAGACCAAATCAGCTTCCGTATGGGTAAACAGAACGATTTTATAATTTAACGTCGCCGGCGACGTTTAATTCAGCAGACGACGAAAATGGCGTTTAACACAAGAACACGCACGTCGTATGCATGTTTCCCACGCTATGCACACTGTTTGACCGGTCTATAACCTTTGTGGTTTTAATATCAGTGAGTACGTGTCAAAAATATTCATGTAATATACACATTTGTTGATTAAAGTTATGGAAAACTTAAAAGTTGGCCTACAAATTAACTGGATGTCTTTATCCTCATATCAATGTCCCTATCTGTTTTGGGGTATGTTATTTTTATGTGTAAAATATATCTCTGTTCTTCCAATGGTCTAGACTATCATTGAGAGCAAATTGAAGAAATTTCATATTTTGTGAAAATGTGCCAGTGCCGCTTTAAAGAGATGAGAGTTACCAGGTGTTGAACATGGAATGTTCATTTCTTGTTTCGTTTTTTTAGTTTGTGGACGTGATAGTACTGAATTTCCGAATTTCCTGTTATTCAGATCATAGAGGAAATAGCACAAGTAAAATAATGACCTAATGACCCGAATTTCCCTTAGTTCGCACCAGTTTAAATCATAATCAGCGCCCCTAGCATACTTTGCATTTCAATGCATATGGATCGTTTATAATTTGTGGCCTTTAGCTAACATTTGAGGAGCAACAGTAAAAAGGACAAAATGGCATAAAAATATTGAGACATAATGAAAGGGACCCGTACTGAAATCACTTCCACAAATTTGAAAACAATTTGGGTGTGTACATTTTGTTAAAAAGGGGCAAAGTGACTAATATTATTTTCCTGGGGAGCTTCACTTCTCAGCCAAAATGCTGACATTAATTCTTGCTGTTTTACTGATTTTACTGAATGTAAACTTCCAAATTGTTTTCAAATTTGTGAAAGTGATTTCAGTAAGGGTCCATCTCATTATGCCTGAATATATTTTTCATGCCATTGTGTCCCTTTAAAGGAATAGTCCATTGTATTTGTTTTTTAAATCCACTATCAGTCATTTTTTATTGAAAATGCCCATTGTGTCTAGTGTTGTGTAGTATCAACAAAATTAAATACCCGTTTAAGTCGCCTTAAAACTGCCATTTTGTACTATTTTATGACGTCATAAATGTCAGGATCCTGTCATTTAAAAACTACGTTGTTTTTCACTTGCAGGTAACAGTACTACAATTTACATAAAATAATGCACAAAAATAAACTTGAAAAAAATTGAGGGCGTTGATGACCGGTTTCTCGAATGTTTCTATCGAGAAACCAGGTTTCTCTATTTTGTTGTGCACAATACCTGCCATAAGAGGCTCAACTACTGAGGAAATCACATGCCAAATGTATTGAGGATACTGAAGATATATATGCCACCCTGAAAACAAAAACTGGTTACGCCACTGCATGAAAGATGTACCAAGATGTATCAGTCCTTTACCATCTTGAGGCTGAACCACATGATGGATGGTGGGTTGGGTGGGTCTTTGGTGGTTTGTTGCTGGCGGGATGTCGGATCGCCGGACTAGAGGTGTAAGGGAAATGTGAATGTAATGTACATTATTTATAACCTACCAAGTAAGTTCTGGTCCAATTTTTGATTTGGAATAAAAAGTTGTTGTGATCGTTTGATGATGTTGGTGATTAAGTGTAAAATTTTAAAATTTCAAAGGTTTTAAAATTATATAGATGTTATCTGAAATATATTAATTTGATGCTCCTGTTAAGTGATCAATAAGCTTTTAAATTTTGATATATGTTCCTGTTTGTTAATATAGCTGTAATTTGATTTGTATGCAGTATTAAATTTATTTTAAGTTTAATGAATTGATTGTAATATTACATAACTGTGATTTAAATGCTGTTTTAAATTAAGTGTACTATAATTTTGTAACTTTGTGACTGGGCCATATGGTAGAACAGAGGGATACTTAAATTTCCCTCTGAATATGGACCCAGTATAAAGAAGAAACAAACAAACAAACAAAAACAAAGAATTATACTTTTTATGAAACATCCATAAAACAATCACCAATCATGCCATATTTCAGGCCTACCACGATGATGCGATTGGAATACCACAAGCTGTTAGTAGTGTTATAAATGAGAATCCTATTCTCGAAGTTTGGGAAAGAAGGTTTTTCTATAGTTTGAAGGGTGCTGAATCATAATTTTGGGGTCCAACATCTGGGAAACGTGGGGAACCTTGCAAAATAAGGTAGAAAATTAGTACAGGGATATGTTTAAATGTATTTGTCTCATTATTACAAGGACTAAAAAAGTATCCTGTTATGTGGATCTGAGACCTGGACCATGAAGAAAGAGCTACAGGACAGACTGGATGGCACCTACACCAAGCTTCCTATGCGAGTACAAAACATATCCTGGCGTGAGCACAAGACCAAAGCACAGATATATGG
>JAMKCH010022903.1:0-110105 GCA_023653785.1 Ophioderma brevispina
GGTCAGGAGGGGGAGTGTTGAAGTCTCGCGGGTGCGGCGTGAACCTAGGGGGCTGAGTGTGGCCAACAGAGGGTCATGCCCCCCCTAAATTGAGGTTGTTTTATATTAGCCTCCATTTGGACCGTTTATGTACACATACTTTCAGTCAGTTACAAAGAAGCAGACCATTGTGGGAACTTGACCTCATCTCTTAAAATTAATATCATCCATGTCAACAGTGTTAACTCTAACTAAGGCCTATGTTCACATGGTTTGCTGATGCTGTCTCATTCTTGTTGAATAGGTGGCAGTGAAAACACTATTAAGAGAACCTAGAAGGGACTTTTCACGCTAAGTTTGTTCGTTTTTTCTTTCTTCGATCATGTATCCCGGCCTCGTAACAAAAGCCTATCATATAAACCGTGTATAGGCTTCAAAACTTTCAAAACTTATAGGGGAACTATAGTAAACGGAATTTCTACCGCGATGAAGGTTTTCTTTGGGCGTACTCGCATAGAGCGATCACGAAACGTCATTCGGATTAAAGAATCTCTGATTTTTGCTCGTGATTTTGCCTGTCTAACTTGGGGGGAAGTACGATCGAAAATTGAATCATTTTAAATACACAATTGATTTAATCATGGACAGTCGGCTATAAACAGTACGTACACTTAGAAGATCGACCTCAGCTAGCTGAAGAGCGCAGCGAAACGTCTTTTCGAAACATTACGTTGAGACATTGGTCAATATTCTCATTGCTCAAAAAGATGATCAAGCCCGCGCCCGCAACCAAATAAACAATAATTGGCCCTCACGTCGTCATTATGGTCTTCAAATGTGGTTGCCTTAAAATACTACTTTTGGGAAGCCGACCCCACAAATTTATATGTTGTTGTGTTGGTAATATTTTTCAATATAAATCTGATATTTAATCTTATTTTAAGGTAACTCACCTATGCTTATGCTGTGATAAGAACAACATTTGTTTAAAATTTTCCACAGGGGACTTCGTGGATCGTGGTACTGTTCTGCATGAGATCAGATGTTCTCTAGAAAACTCTACTTAAAATAGGTAAAGATTTTAACGAACGTAATAACAGTTGTACCTCCGCCACCAACGGTATTTGTTTCGTCAGTTGGCTTCATGTAGACTTCGATCGGGGTTTGTTTTTTTTCTTCTTTCCCGGGCCCTTAGACTTACAGGTTAAGTAAAAATCTGATTACTACAGTGTGTGATTCCAATTAGAGTATTAACAATTGGAAAATTTGCTCTTGTATCAGCTGATAACCTTTCCTGGTATGAATCATTGAAAGCATCTCTTAATCTGATTTTTTTTCGCCGTTTTTACCTCACTACTTTTCTTTATCCATTGGCATTATTTCCCCATTGTACATTATTTCCCAGTCGGTGCTTTAGGTCTACTGTATCGGCGGATCCTTCAAACAGTACTCTATGGGGATTTTCAATAGCAGTTTGTTTGCGACTTCTCTGGTTTTATTATAACATTTGCAAGTTATTTAATGGGACATAGCGCTCCATGGTCAATCCGGATGTAGCAGATTTTATTTGTCATGTAGGTGCAAATTTGAACTGTTTTGAGATCGAGTGAAAAAATCCTTGAAAAATAGTAAAAATAACCTGAACCTGAACCCGCGAATGTCAATATTTACTAAGGAACACACCGTTTATCAGAATTTGGAAGCCCATAACTTTCGAGATCACCATCATTGCTCCTGTTTGTAATTTATGACTTTTATCTTTATTTGGTCCTTAAAAATTGCAAGTATTACGGAAAAGGTAAATAACTGAGAAATAATTAGTTTTGGAATAAAGAAAATCAATCAGTGACGTTTTTTTTTTTATGTTTTATTAGGAGCTAATGTTCAGTAATCTCCCCATTTTCTTCTAAAAAAATAGAAAATGGTCAGTGCTCTTATAGGTTCGCGGGGACAAGAAGAGCTCGCCTCTTAACCCAATTCTTAGGGGTTCAATCCCCACACCGAGATATTTTGTTCTTCCTCTACCTCTTCCTATAATAATCATGTTTAGGCACTATGGTATGGAAATACTATTAGCTTCTACATATACTTTTTTTCCAAAATAATGGGATCACACCATAAGGAATAGGTGCCGTATTTAAACACACCAGTGTGGGGCAGTAATGAAGGCATATTGCATATGAAAAGTAACAATTACCACCGTCTTGCAAGAGTTACATACGGCGCCGTTGTCCGTACGCGCAAAGGCAATAAATACGGCTCTAAAAACTGGTTTAACACAAAAATTATATTTTGACTTTCCAAACCTTTTACTAGTTTTAGCTTGGGTTCATTTCAACCATAATATCTTTAATTTTAATAGAAGATACACACATAATCTCTGTATATATGCATTTATAGGGAAAGCTTGATGAGTTCATAGGCCTACGGCAGAGAAAACAAATTTGATTACTGAGTCTCACTCATATATGATGACCTCAGTCAAAGGGTTAAAAATTATAGCGGTGATAGTAAGCATCGCGGGATTGGCGTTCACTATATGCTATCTCCACCACTTGTGATTTTGTTTGTTAAAATGCACTTTGATAGTTCTTGTTTAATATGTTACTTTTTATTTACCTTATCTTACCGCTTTATTTTAAACATATAAACGACAATTGTTATGTTCATGATAGGCTCAACATGCCATGTTTTACAAAATTAAGCAATGGATAGAAATAACACGGTCAATATAATCCCGGCACAAATGCAATAAGCCACTCCAGTCAAGTACTCGAGTGGGACAATCCAATGACACAAACAAACTTATGATTTTATACACCTACATCATATGATCATGGTCGCAAGATAGCCACTCGGTTAATGGTTTATGGTTCACAATGGCTGATTTAGCAGGGGACCTGTGTAGTGAAAGAGTATGCTCTTCCGGATAAAATTGTGAATTTTTGCATCACAAGTACTTTAGGCATTGATAATCCATTACTTTGATGGAAGCACTTGCCAACACCCCCCCCTTAATGGCCCCCAGCTTGTGTTTCAAGGTTATCCAGGGGGTCAAAAATTTAAATTGTTCTGAATGTTGTTGAAAAAAAAGCACCGGGTGTTGTCTGGCACAAGGATTCCAAAAAGGTATATTTACACTATCTATGGCTTAGTTTCCGGAGTTATGGGTAAAACTGTAAAAATGGCGAAAAGTCAATTTTGGTGTGTATATAGGTCAAAAGTTAGAAGTTGC
This sequence comes from Ophioderma brevispina, assembly GCA_023653785.1. NCBI lineage: Eukaryota > Metazoa > Echinodermata > Ophiuroidea > Amphilepidida > Ophiodermatidae > Ophioderma > Ophioderma brevispina. The sequence goes on from JAMKCH010022903.1 coordinate 3,215, forward strand.
TTTGATTCAGTTAATATGTGCTGCAAATTGTTTCTCCCTATCTTAAAGGATTGAAATAAGGAATATCTTGCCTTATCTTTATGCTTATTTTTCACGTTATCCCAACAAAATAGGTCGCAGTCAATAGAAATCCACTTATCTGCCATAGCTGTTGACTTTATCGCCATTTTGGTTAAAATACCAGAACCATAAGATAGTCCACACTATTCCTATATGTCATTCTTTGAGCTGAACCAACAATTGGAACCACAGTTTACAAAATGGGAGCAAACCTTGAATTTTTGACCCCTGTACAAACCAAAATTGCCTTTTTTTACTATTTTTACCGGGTTTTATAACCCATAATTCCTAACTATAAGTCACAGGTATATAAACTATATACCTTTTTGAATCCTTGTAACCAGACGACATCATGGTGTGCTTTCAACACAATCGGAACATTTAAAAAATTTTACCCGTAAAAAAAAAAAGACCCTACCCCTGTGGAAACTTGCATCCAAGCTGGGGGTCCATTAAAGAGGTTGGCAAGTGCTTCCATCATTATTTTTGATTATCAATTGTATGAAAGTACTTGTGTACCAAAATTCACAATTTGATCCGGATTTCACACTCCCAAAGATCTGTTCACTACATCCGCCCACTAATTGGTTTTCTTAATACAACAAAATATGACCTCGGGAGTCCACTAATCTTGGGCGGGTACTCTTTAGCTCTCTTAGCGCATAAGGCCCCATGATGTCACTGGGTAAATAGCGAAAGACAACTGTGCAAAACTCAAGCAAAAAAATCTCCCAAATTGCCGAATTCAATTAAACTAACTGTACGTTTATCTAAATCCTAAACTCTGGACACATTGAAAACTCATTACCCACAAAGTCCAGTCAACTCCAGACGGGTGCTCTCTTGTGGATGTTTGATGTGGGAAACAAAGCTTATAGTCAGTTCATTTCGATGCTAGGTATGCATAAACTATTATTTTTTCTGTTGTATATTTTGGGTTTTGTTAGATTTAATAAACGTCTGAAAGAAATACCTATTCATTATTCCAGTTTGTCAAATCCGCTTTTTTATATTGACTTTCATGGCGACATATATGTGGACAAAGTAACAATTAGAAAATAGATTACACTTTGATCTGTCCTTGCACACGGTTCAAAAATTGCTGGCACAAATACAGACCACATTGACAGTGCTATCCCGATGTCATAAAAATCGGAACCTCTTAGGACTAAGAATAAGGGTTTTCTTCAAATTCTAATCACGTCAGAAATGTGCGGACACGGGGTGGAGTTGCGTTGGATGAAAACAGAAAAAAGACAGGAAGTTCCCGATACTAGGTGCAGCATTAGCGATTGGCGTCTTATTTGGAAGAAAGTGGGATTTAAGAGAATAATAGGGAGTTAGAAACAATCCGAATTACATATTGGAACACGGTGCTGTACATACGAAATTAAAACAACATCCCAAAACAAACAGACAACAACAGCCAAAAAAACATGTCTCACTTTAAAACCGTTTCTTCTGTTCAAGCAGAGTATATCAATTTTAGATCCATCATTAAAATTGGAAATTTTAAATGAAAAAAAGCCTTTTCCATATATTTTAAACGCAGATTCTGCTCACAAAAAAATCTCTATAATTGGCACTTCATTTTAAACCGCGAACGTTTTGAGTTTATTAGACAAACAAAAACGAGAAGACAAAAAACAACACCAACACACCAAGTTTTGAACTTTCCTGATTCTAAGGATCTGAATTTTCGGCTGTGGACAGACAGAAAATAACAAAAAATACCGTTTACATCTTCTTTTTCCGCGTGCGTACGCACGCTGACATATTGTGCTTCTAGGCATTCTTTCTTTCTTTCCTTTCTTCTTTCTTTCTTTCCAACGCTCCCTAAAATGCTTTTCTTCTAGACCAACGCTTGGCCATTTCACCAAACATTGCTCTGAGAACCATTGACCAATCGTCATATATGGCGCCATAGATTTGGGACAAAGCTCATGTGTGCCAATTAAAAGGGTCATTCTTGGGAAAATCTATAATTCCTTCCTTCTGCCGTAAATCAATTGCTATGGTCACAATTTCAGCCAGAAGAACCATTCAGCCAAGGGCCATCTAGGGTTTACACAGATTGGGGTGAAATGCAATGGAGGCAGATTAAAGGGCGTTTCTTTGAAACTATGAATTCCTTCTTCTAACAAAACGAAACACACTCAATTGTGATGATCACAAATTTCAGCAGTCAAAAGAACCATTAACCCAAGGCCCATATAGGGTGCATGTACACAGATTGAGGCGAAAGACATGTAGGGCCGATTGAAGGGGCATTCCTTTCCCCTCGAAAATCTAGAAATTCCATTTTCTGCCTCAAATTAAGTGCTATGATCACCAAAGTTGGTATGAAACCATGACCACTATCCATACGGGTGTAAACACTTAAGGTCAAAGGTCATTTAGGCCCGATTAAAGTGGCATTCTCATACAATCGTAAAATTGGGCTGGCTTTGGTCTCAAATCAAATGCTATGATCACTAAGTTAGAAATCCTCTGATCCAAGGACCATATAGAGTACACAGATAGGGGTGTAAGACAATGGGGGTCTGATTAAGGGGTTTCTTTGAAAATTCAGAAATGCCTTCAGTCTCAAATGTAGTGGTCTGAATCCCCAAAGTGTCAGAAAACCATTAACCACTGTCACAAGTCCCTATATGAGGTGTACAACAGATTAATACAAGGCAATATACAGCTGATTAAAGGTGGCATTCTTTGAAAATCTATAAATTACATATTCTGCCTTAGCTTATCTGCTCAAATTAACAGGGTCACTAGATTGGGTCAAAGGTCATAGAAACTGCATGCTGACATTGTGCTTTCTTCAGAAGCACATTTAGACCTAGTGTTCTGGGATTCATTCTAGTATGACTAGGGAAAAATTAAACTCATAGAAGTTGATAGCTACGTGGTATACTCCTTCATCGTATGTCTCTATATAACAGACCTTTTCATACCAGTTCACACGTGCTTTGGACAAAGTATTCGACTGAGTTTCGGCACGGGCCCGGCCCTGGTGAGGTGTAAATGCATGTTGGACTTCAGCTGATTGAATCCATCTGTATGGAGTGATTTGTTGTTCATATCGCTTCAAACCAACAAATTTCAAAACTACAGAATAATCACATACCATATCCCATATGATTTAGCAAACAATTAACAAAAGATCAATGGCAAATTCAGTACACTTGAAGCTATAATGTCCTCTGTCTTCCTTCCGCTCATATTAAACAAAATTATTGGATTCCGGGAGAGGATCAAAGGAAAGGAAAGAATGTTGGATTAATGTTTACCATCTAAATACCATGTAGTTATGGTGAAAACCACGCATTTCACGCAGAAAACAACGCGTGAAACTTGTGGGCCTAAAACGGTTTTTTTTTTTCGTGAAATTCGGGTGATGAGTGAGTTTTAACACAACTTTTTAGGTGACAATAATAACTATAGTGTTATCTGATGATATATGTCAATAAATAAGTTTGCACTTAAACTTGAACTTCTCCCTGTCAAAGGTCTACGCTCAAGGTACTCCAACATACTATGGTACCCAAGCAAACAAGACCGATTCATTCACATTGTGGGCTGAGCAAATGCCCGTCTAAATGCTTTGTATTTTGTGAAGATGCTGTGGTACATTATAGGCCTAATGTTTGCGATGTTGTAAAGGAGTAATTACTTCAACAAATTCTGCAACCTTTGCTGATATGATCAAAAATCGGATTCATTACAGACATTACGTCAGAAAAACGATGTGTATACAAAGGCAATGATAGATGGGCTGGCCTGGTAGATATACATTTCATGTTATTAGTGGAATTTCAGTGTGATCGAAAAGTTTCAGTGTGATTAGCAGCATTTCGTGTGATTTGTATTCCACGGATCGTCTGCGTTGCATTTCATAGGGGATTAGCAGCATTACAGTGTGATTATAAACCATTTTCAGTGGATTTGGATTTCAGGCAGTGTGCAGGCAGTCTGTAGTCATTTGAATACGTGTATGATATGCCCCAATGCAATACCATAGCTACTTGCATAAATGATACAAAGGACTCATTTCAGTGGTCATTTCAGTGTCTTTTTCTTTTGTTAAATTTGCAGTGTTCAGTTCATTTTCATTGGTCATATTCAGTGCTTTATTTCATAGTGAATTATTAAAGGTGCTTGTTTCCGATCCCTTTTGGTTTTGGGCCCCCAGCATACATAAGAATTATGATGCTGGTCAATTTATACAATAATATCCTACTTGAATTAAGTTTTTATTTAACTCTTTCATTCCTTGCATTCCTGATTCTTGATCCGCCACTAAATGCTGTAAATTTGTGGTACATTATGTGCATGTTAAGGAAATTAATGAGCTAATTTTAACTAGTTCATCCAAAGAGTAGTCTCTCTACTCTACGCTTCACCTTGAATCAATAACAGCACATTTTTTTGAAGAGCGCCCCAATTTCCCAAAATTTGGAGATTATTGCATGGAAGTTGCAATGGAACTGCTAGCAAACTATAACCTGTGAACGGTAAACCTCGAACATGTCTACGTATCGATATTCGATAGTTTGCATTGGTAACTGGCTAGGAAACTATATCCGTGAACGGTAAAGCTCGAACATGTGCTATGGATCGCAAAAGAACGAATTTTGTAATTAGATATAATATCGGAGATCAAGATAATAATTCACAGCTGCTGGAAACGGTTTCCAATATGAAATAGCCGCGAAATAGCACCATGTATGGGTCTACAATCATCCATTAGTTGTTTCGTTGGTTCAGGCATCTTAAGTTAGAGGTCATTTTCGTGAGGTGGCATTATTTTCACAATGGACGGACAGAAATTTGGCATTTCCATTTCCGCCGTTAAATTACAATGGGGATCCCGATTCTAAGGCCAAAAAAAAAAATTGTTGTGTTGCCCTCCGCGACCGACCCAAAATCCCGAAAATCTCGGGTCGGTATTTTTTTTTTTTTTTTAAGTCTTGATTTTGTCTATTTTACCTGTTTTTTTTTTTTTTTTTTTTTTTGAATTTTGTAATTAGGATAATTAATATCGGAGATCAAGATAATAATTCAACAGCTGCTGGAAACGGCCTTCCAATATGAAATAGCCGGGAAATAGCACCATGTATGGGTCTACAATCATCCATTAGTTGTTTCGTTGGTTCAGGCATCTTAAGTTAGAGGTCATTTTCGTGAGGTGGCATTATTTTCACAATGGACGGACAGAAATTTGGCATTTCCATTTCCGCCGTTAAATTACAATGGGGATCCCGATTCTAATTACAAAGTCTTCTAATTACAAAATTCTTTTGTGAAAAATATGCACGTTTGAGCATTACTTTTCGCAGGTATAGTTTGCTAGACAATTACCAACACATCTGTGCAAAAATCTCAAATTTTGAAAATTATGGGCGCTCTTAAAAAAGTGCTGTTATTGCTTTAATGCAATTACTTTTACAATTGTTTATTTCCATTTCTTTCTCCAGAGGGCAAGAAACTGACTCCTCTCTTCAAAATAGTTGCTCTTCACTACAACAACTACTTCCATTTTGGCTTTCTCCAAAATCCAACACCAGAAGATCTATCACTCTTCGATTACAACCTTGGTCTTCCAGGAATGATCATCTTAGTTACAGAAGACTTTGCTAAAGAACCAGAGCGTGAAATGCCGGATTACGATTCAACATAATTTCCTACAGCACGGAGAAACAAGGGAGTATGAACTACCCAAACATCGTCAAGTTCCTTTATGGTGTGAATCACCAGTTTCGACCCACACTTCCTGGAAAACATTTCGCAGACGAGGAAGAGATTATGGAAATGGAGGAAGAAATGGAGATAGAGAAGTTGCGTTTCAATGTACGATATGTAGATAAGATAAAACAGGTGGCAACTTACAACCCGTATCAAGTGAAGGTGCCAACACGAAGTAGTGGAAAATTGTCCACCAAGAAGAGTACATCGAGCAAAGGAAAGGGAAAGAAAAAAGATCAAGAACAAAAGCAAGGTAAAGAAATGAAAGAGGACGAAGAAGAGAAAGAGGCGTCTTCAAATGAAGTATTGGAGGAGATAAAGAGCAAAAACAAAAGCAAGGTGAAGAAATGAAAGAGGATGTGGAAGTGAAAGAGAACTCTTCAAACGGTGTAGTAGAGGAGGCAAAGGACATTCCTGAGGAGAAATATGAGGAAAGAAAGAGGAGAGATGAGTTATAATGAATAGTTTTTCTACCTCGCACAATTTTGATAGATTTGGCTGTTTTATAATGTCATATATGTGTGTAGGGGATTTCTCTGGATAAGAAAGGAGCCATTTTCTAAACTGGGCAGGTCCCTGTGTAAAGGAAGCTTTGATATGTTATGAGTAAATGAGTATATGCTCCAGAACAAACACAATTTCAAAAGGGGCCCAATGGCATGAAAAAATATTCAGACATAATGAAATAGACCCTTACTGCATGAAATCAGTTCCACAAACAATTTGGGTGTTTACATTTTCTAAAATAGGAAAAAGTAACTAATATTATTTTCCCTGTAAGCTTCACTTCTCAACCAAGGATGCTGACATTACTGTCAGTGGTGCACCTGAATGGAGAGGTGGGATTTCCAGGATTGATTGATTGATTGAAAAGCATTTCAGTCATTAGCCCACAGACCATTGCTATTAGTGCTAATCCTGGCTAATCCACCTTTCATATTATTCATCCTTGTCTACCTGGAGAACTAAGTAGTTAAAATTTCAATCCACCTTTCACTTGCCAGATCAATATCTCACTACATACCTGAAGTACAATGACTGAGTCCCAGTTTGAATGCTTTAAATTGTGACACAAAACATGCTAGATACACTGTAAATTATGGCAGGGATGTCAACACTTAGATTTTCCATGGCAGGAATTGCCATGGACTGCCATGAACTCTTTTTTACTGTTTCTACAGAATGTAACCTTCAAAATTGTTTTTAAATTTGTGTAAGTGATTTTAGTAAGGATCTATTTCATTATGTCCAAGTATTTTTTCATGCCGTTGTGTCCCTTTAAGGTTTTGTTGCTTGTTAGAGTCCTCTTGCTATAGATATAGTTGAAGGCTGACTCAGATATTTTAACATATAATTTTTGTGTGTATTAATTAAAAATAGTAAACTAGAACTAAAGAGAGTCAACTAAAATTCCAAAGTTTGAATCCGAATCTTTGTTATGATGTAGTAATAGTTGATGTGCAGTAAAACAGTACCATAGGATGATACTGTATATAAAAAAAATCTGGATCTGGAATTTTATTAAAAGTTGTGATTTTATATGAAGGACATCAATTTGAACTTTGCAATTTTTCACAGTGCTTAGTATGGGTACAAGCATTACGTATATGCCAAAAACGCAGTTTGTTAGAAATTGAGGGTGCTATCTTTGGGAAATCTCTGAGTCAGTCTTTAAAGAATAATTTTGTCAAAAGCCAGCAAAACCCCGATGTTATTGTATGTTTAATTAGCTCTGAGACTCATTTTTGATAGTTTATTTGAAAATTTTATATTTTTCTAATATCAGAAAAGAAAGTTTTTTTTGTTGTATTGTAGCATATAATGATTTTTTGTCAGTTTTGACAGCTAGTACCAATACATTCCTAAATGTTGTTAGTGGAATGATGGGAATGGAGATATGTCGTCATGCGAGTGCAGAAGGTCGTAAGTGCAATAGCTGCCATTTGTCAGAAATTACCATTAAAAAACACTATTATGAAATATATTTAGTCACACAGCGCCATATGAAATGGTCTTAAGGTGGATAAAGGTGCCATGAAAGAACCATTTTAATAGCCACATACTCAAATAAAGATAAATTGAATTGTTATTATATATGCAATACATGGCAGCCCACAGATGTCACTGGCACTATTGCCTTATTACCTTTTTGCATCACACGATGTGGCTAGAGAGACCACTAGGAGCTATTAAATCTCCACTCCCGCGCACAGTTCAATACCTTCCATTCGCCAGTGTTTTATAGAAATACACCCCCTGGTTTTGGGTATACCCAGATCACACAGGTCATTTCATGTCAATGTATGTCCCACCGAACTGTTCCTTGGTGGATGAGCATATGTAACTCATATGAGCATTTTTTTCAGCTTTCCTTATGGGTCACAAAATAAACTGGTATTTTGGGGCATGCAGATTTTCTCCAAATGTGTCTTCTAATTTTCATTGTAGGCAAATTCAATGAAATTCCAATTTCCAAAACTGTTGACAAATTATACTAATTTTGTAACAGAATTGTTTCAAATCTTTACCATTAGTATGTTTTGGGTCTCATATTGGCCAAATTTGGCTTTTTATATCAATTTTTGAGAATCCCCATCCTCGCATTCTTCATTTCCAAACCCAAAATCAAGAAACCCTGGTCATTTCTTTTAATAGTGGACGTCTGGACACGAAAAATTATAAGGTTCAGTGTAGATTGGGGTGTACTGGACCAAACCAAAAGACCTGAGCACAGCAGTGGTGGCGCCAACCTCTTTTTTTCTGGGGGGGGGGGGCAAACGGAGGAAAAGGTGAAAATCTTGGGGGGGGGGGGCAAAAGTGAAAAAAATAAAAAATTAAAAATATGGAAAATTTGGAAATTTTGGAACTTTTTCCCAATTTTGGGCCCCAAATCGCTGACTTTTTTTGGTTTTGCCCCAGAGCACTGAATTTTTTGTTGCCCCCAAATCCTTCATTTTTCTTTCGACCCCGACCGTCCCGCGACCGTGGGGGGGGGTGGCAAACTGGGGTACAGAAAAAATGTGTGGGGGGGGGCAATGCCACCCCCATGCATGGCCCCCCTGGCCCGCCACTGAGCTTCAGAGGATTCGGTTGGAAAATAAACATTTTGTTGGGTAATCGTAGGTATCATGTAAAACACTCACTGCCATATATTGAGTTCATTCCCATTTTTGTGCCGTCTGCAAGAATTGCAAAACATAGGGATCTTGTCGTCATTTCTTTGTGTGTGGGTGTCTGTGTCAAAAGTTAACCCTTAATATATTGCATGGCCGTGTGAGTTCCGTAAGGGCTAACGATGATGTAACGTGGGGGAAAGGAGGGGGCGGGTGGGGTGACATTGTTTGTGACCTCAGATGAACCTTGGGACCTCATGTGACCTTTGGCCCATTCACTAACCACGACAACAAACGTCCGACGGCAAATGATACTCCGGTCCGGGGATCGTGAAGTATTTTAAAAGTTTGTCGAGTCCTACTTTTTTGAGGACCAGCAAAATATGATGCGACATCACTGCCAAATTGATCTAGTTTGTCCCCAGTGGATGACACTATTACTTTACTGTTTGCGGATCAGTCGTTTACCAGACTCCAGCACCTTACCTCGCGCAATTCCTTTCATAACAATTTTGATTATTGATCAATCACTAATAGATCTTATTTTGAATTGGCCCTATTGAATAGATTTTGAGGTATGTTATGGCAATTCAATTCAGTTTTTACAAAAGCAAAATTTAAAAAAGCAAAAAACCAACAAAACAACAATACACAAATAAACATAAAATGAGTTAAAAAGAACATTTTTAAAAAAAAAGGCTAAAATAAAAAATTTTTCTTTTTTTAATTTTAGAAAGTTTTTATTTTTTGTTAGTTGTGTGACCATTGATAGTTATTAAACAAATAACAGACTTTCGTTTTTTTGTCTATTTATAGCCCTGCAATGCTATTTGATATGATTGGTTATTTGATTTAGGATTCAAACATGTACAGAGCGGTTTTCATCAAAATCACAACGATGCATCCATGCGTCCGTGTATTTTTATCCCGGGAGGGCGGCTTTTTTCATCAACAAAATCCTGAAGAAAACTTATTGATAGCGTGTATGAAGATAAATTTTCTCAATATCTCACTATATACCTAAAATGTTTCGCCAAAATCTTTCCTTTTCCTCGAATAACATATTTGAGCAAAATCGAGAAGAAAAGCAATAGTGTTTGGCCGTTTGTTGTCTTTGCAGTTGCACTTGGGTCCTCTCCTTTGCGTGTACTCTGAGTTCTAAACGTGACGAACAGTACGTCGAGTTAAGCGTACCGTGTAAACGCATTCCGGGAACAAAACCGTCGTGCGTGCAACTAATCAATAAAGGTACTCTCCTATGCAAGGAGATCGTTGTTTGAAAGGTTATATGATGGAATTAGATAATTTTTCAAAACTACACTTGGTTTTTCCCTGGCCCAGTTTAGGGAAAGAAGTTTAGTATTCTGCCACAGGCTACGAAATTCGGCAACGGTACGGAATAAACCGCATGTTAAAGGTGCCGAATTTTAAGGGTGGCAGAATACTAAATGCAATCCCAAGTTTAGTTTATGTAAAACTCACTTATACGCGCCCAACAGCTCACCACACTTCTAATCTCTGGATTATTCTGTGAGTAGCAATCTTGCTGTGTATTTAGAATCCTTATGGTGTACTTTTGTACCAAAATTGGCATTTTATAGAAAAACTATGGAATTTACTATTTAAACATATTGTTTTTAAATAAGACCCAAAATTTGGCTGACCCACTATAACCCTAAGATCCTGTCGATATAAAACTAAGACCTCACTATAGCACAAGACCCCCCTATCACTAGTAGAGACAGCTGATCATCCTTTTAACTGAAAAGATACTATTGGGCTTTATTCCATTAAAGGGGGATGCCACGATTTAAGTATATAAATTTTTTTCATCTTGATAGAAGGGCCTTCACCCGAAAAACCTCATCTGTAAAGTTTCGCGCTGATATTCAACCCGTTTTGAAGGAGAGCTAAAAACGTGATTTGTATTCCCCATAGAGTACTGGTAAAATTAATATTGAGTCAACCAAAATGCGGCATATTTTCACTCATAACTCCAACCAAACATCCTTTAGCCCTAAGATTTCACATGTAAATGAGAAAAATAGTACCTTCGTCCTAACCAAAATTTTACCACTTCTGGTAAAATCTGGGGTCCCTGGGGACATGGCTATTAGCGATCAGCGCCATGGACTTTAAAAATGTTTGGATCTTAGTTTTATATGGTAAGTCTTATTTTTTAGAAGATGTTGTCCTATGTTTTATAGTTGAGTCTTTAGTTTTATAGTAGTATTAGGCAGTTCAGGGTCACCTATTACGTAATGGGGGACCGTCTAAAACTACTGGCACTGAACGGTGTGTGAGTGTATGCGTAGATAATAAACACATTCTAACAGAAATCATCAATTTAATGCAAAATAATTCCTAATCCCAATGTCATTTTCCCACCTCAACTATTTTGTTGCAGCATTCTTCACCTCTAACAGTCTAAAACGGAATCGAAATATGATGTAGTTGGTAGCTATCGCGTGATATACCTTTGATAGTCAAATGAGCAAGTTTCGAGTGCCCTTTCAACGCCCCAATGGAAACGCATGTTAAACATAGACCACATACCCGCTTGGCACCGACTTACTGAGTTTGCATTTAAGTGACTAACGGTGACTGACGAACTGCGAAATCCGAGGCGTTTGTAACTATTAGAGGCCTTCAGAGTGATTTTTGGAAAGTTCTGATGACAAGCTACAGCTGGGTGTTTGTTGATGGTGAATCAGATGTGTGGTTGCTGAGATATGGATTTTTGAAAAAATTCCCGTATTTTTTTTCTTCCACAACAAAAATATTTCCAGAAAATCAAAGATATGCTAGATGACAATTGATCAATCATTATGTATTTTTTACAAAAGCAATTTGACACTAACAGCGCTCGGAAAAGAAGACGAATATGAAGAATGCGTAAAGTGGCCACCAAAGAAACCAGCTTGCACGCCAAACTTGATGCGTGAAATGGCAACACTATAATTGCGGCATGTTGCGCTCACGTGGTGGACGCTGTCTTAATGACAGTGTGATGTAAAGATCGCAAAATATAGAGTTGTATTTCAGGAAATATGATGTAAGAATGCCTCTATACAATTAAAATTATCGATTGTGCCATTATTGTGGGGAGGAAAAGGCCGCTTTTTAGCAAGGTATGGACTTCGATGTAGGATGGAAGATTTATAAACCAAAGCATGGTCAATTATAAATATGCCGAAATTTACACGTGTTTGATTAGACCTTCTGTTCGTCCTTATCGCAGGTCCCTCAATTGCTTAATTAAGGATATGTATTAAGTACATTGGGGGAGGGGCATGCATTATTGACACCAGGAGAATGGAGGATTTAAACTCCATTTTTTGGCGAGAAAAGTAGCATTCCTCCTCGCTCCGTAAAAAAATGAAAAGTTGAAAGCTAATGTTCTCCTCTCTTCTTGATGAAAATTTCACTTGTGGACAATCGCTCACTTAAAATTCTTCGCATCCCCTCAATTCCTCCATTCCGCCTGGCGCAAATAATGAACCTGCCCTTAGTTAATTTTCACGGGGAGGGGGGCACTCCAACAGGGAAATCCATAGGGGGTAAGGCCTGAGCGATTCAAACCCGAGGCATTCGGTACCATGGAAAAAGAGAGGTCTTTGCGTGAGAGACAGCCAAAATGCCCATAAATAAGGTGTTATTTGACAAAAAATATGGCTAAATTATAAAAAAGTCGAAATTTTCAAAAAGTAAGAGTTATTTGGTGCCAATTTCAAAATTTCTCCAAAAAATAGGGGCCTTTGGGTGAGAGTGGCAAACCTTTAAAAATATGGCATCTTTGGGGGACAATGATGCTGAAAATGGGGCTAAACAGCCTGATATACATTTTGCGCATTTGGATAAAAATATGTAAGTAGGTCATGCAATAAATTTTCAACTCATTATGTACAAAGTTGGGTTTGTACCAGGTTGGAAGAAGAAACGCATGAGAAATTAAGATTGATAGCTTGAAACTTCCTAACAAAATGCAAAATTAAGAAAAATCTCAAATATTGCTATTTTTTGCAACAAAATGCTAATTGAGGCCTATGTAAAATTTCATACAACTCACTCTCTTCATAGTTGTGTTGGTAAAGGTGTGAAGGGGAAACCATAAAAATCTCAGACTGATAGCTTGTAAACTTTCACAAAATGCAAAGAACATAACAAAACTCTTACATTTTGAACTTTTGGGTAAAATAATTATGTTATTATTTGTTTTTTTGTTTTTTTTTTTTTTTTTTTTTTTTTTTTTTTTTTTTTTTTTTTTTTTTTTTTTTTTTTTTTTTTTTTTGCCAATTTAAAGAGCATTAATTAGGCTCATTTGGTTCATAATATGTTTATGCTATATGAAAATCCTGAAATTTTCAGATTGTTTGCATTGTGATTTTAAAAAATGCAAATTTTGCTCATTTTTGGTCAAATATGCTAATTAGGTAAAAGTAGGACTATCGAATAGACTGTGCGTTCAATTTGTATATGAGGTATTAAGAGAAAATCCTGCAAGTTGCAGAATGATAGTGTGTAAGGTTTTCTTAAGTAATCGATATTAAGAAATGGCTATTTTCCTTTTCATTGAAAAAACATAAAATTTAAACATTTTCCTCAAAAATTATTCAAATTAGTTGGTAAATGGATAGATAAATACTGTAATGTTATGTAATCTGTAGGTACATATTTCAGGAACATTAACCTAAAAAAATCAAGTGTATCCCTTTATCGTAGATTTCTGTACATATTTTTGTGTTGAACGAGGACACTACCATGGTGATGGCAAAATAAAGAAAATAAAAGACTTGACCTTTGACACTTGTTCTCCAAATGACTGTTATGTACGAGTACAAAAAATTGAAAAAGTTGCAACGCGAATGTTCGATTTCAAAAATTCGAAGTGTTCTGAGTTGCTAAAGAGTCTCTCTTGCACATACACATACATTTAAACACACGGATACACACGTATTTTCACCGACGCCTAGTAGTATGGGTCTTAGTTCTATAGTGGTGGGGGGGCTTTGGGTTATGGTAGCAGGGATCGTGGTTTAAGGGGGTCTTTCTGAAGGTCGTATTTTAGGTCAACCATGTAAAGTCACTTGATTTTATAGATTTATAGATGTATAGAAAACTCATAATAAGATATGTGTATGTATATGTTGGCATGCCAAAAATATTTAATTACTGTAATTTATAGCCCAAAATTCAGTTTCCAGATTTTTTTTATATTGGCTTTTGTTATGGAGATTATTAATAAAATCATTAGAAGTACCATTGTATTACCAGCTTCCTCTTTTGGCAGTTGAAGTATAGTAGATTTAAGCATTTAAGGGCAGTGTGAACTTGAGTTTCGGAGTATCTTTTTTTGAACTTTGCAAAATTTGATTATGGTATGTAAAAGTATTACATTTCTAGAAAGCAAAATTGGCCATGAACCGATGAGCATAAGTAATGTAAAACTTTCCGATTTTTGAGACAATACTAAAAAAAACCGATTTTGCCAAAATTTCAGCAGCATAACAAAAAACAATTTGAATTTTAAGGATTTCTTTGTTATTTTTTAGAAACAAGACAAATTTGTCTAGGGACGGTTTTTTCATTTTTAAAATGAGCTACTTTTCGAAATATAAGGAAAAAAAATGTCCAAAAAAGTGTGGATTTTTACTTTTCTTTCCGAAATTGAGTTATATTGGAGAATATCTTAGTTAGAAATCGAAAAATGAAAAAATTGAGAAAACCGTCCCTAGAGAAGACCGATTGCTATCTGGGAAAGTTAAACCTACCTTTTACTCGGTATTTGTGAGTGATCTGTCTGAAAAATTGCCAATTTTGCGAAAATTAACATTGAGGAAAAATTCGTGTTTAGTAAAAAAGTGACTTTCACGCCATTTCAAGCGTCTCTTCTCAAATAAACTTATTCTTGAACTTCAAATTGAGTATGTGGTGCATTAATAGTGAGGAAAATACAAATGTATGCACTATTGAATCAAACATATTTTGTCTCTAACCCAGAATAGAAGGAAATTGAAATTCATCTGGTCTAAAATTAGCACTTTATTGTTTACATTTTCCCCCCCCAAATATTATTTTTCGTTTTTTCAAGATGCGTTCGCGCAAAGTACATTAAAACCCGCGGACGCTTCATTACGCAGCAAAAATTCACCCCGCGACACGAGATGGCGCGCCTTGCGCCTGACGGCGTGAAAT
This sequence comes from Ophioderma brevispina, assembly GCA_023653785.1. Lineage (NCBI taxonomy): Eukaryota > Metazoa > Echinodermata > Ophiuroidea > Amphilepidida > Ophiodermatidae > Ophioderma > Ophioderma brevispina. The sequence continues at coordinate 18,325 of JAMKCH010022903.1, forward strand.
GTGCTTAAATTCCCGCCGTTTAGACTAAGCGGTTTTTGTGACTTTAAATGGTAAAATAGCTGTTTTAAATCGGCAAAAAAAATACAGCTTCAGGATTGTCATGCAGTGGATAACCTTTGTTGGTAAACTGTGAACACAGTTGATGTTTAAAATGGTGCAAAAAAAGCAGAAATTCGTGTACAAACAAAAGCACCAGGGTTGACACTGTCTAATGTGAAATGTTATCTTGAATGGCTGGTAGTTTGATTGGACAAAACCTGAGTGCCATTGTGTGGGTTTATTGGTCGCTAGTGGAAGGCACAGTTTTAGTATGACCTCGCAGTTCAATTGTCAACAGTAATTTGAATAACCAAGGACTACCCGAAATAGCACATAGATTCAATTACTTTGGGGTCAATTAGCTGCTCTGTGATGGGAGTTTCCATAACCGACCCATCTGACACGCTTTTTCTGACACACTGACGAATTTGGAAACTGCACGAGAAAAGCCAACAAGTTTTTAGGTTAAGTTTCCGAATTCATAGGTGTCAAATTGTACGGAGGTTTGTGCAGTTACGGAAACTCCCCTCTGACGGTACATAGTGTGGGTTTATGCATACTTGACAAAGTCAATGGGGTGCTTGTTACCACACAGTAGCTGCTACCTGTGATATTTTATGGGGGTTTCTGTAACCTGAACCCATCTGACCACATTTTCTGACCACTTGAATTTGAACTTAAAATAATAAACATGCTTATTCTGTGAAGGGGGGGTTTTTTTTTTTTTTTCCCAAATTCATTAGTGTATCAGATGGGCCGTTATTGGAAATCCCTATTTTACTGCCGAGTCATCAAGATATAAACAGAAGCATCAAAACAAGGTTATGGATTGATTCGGTTAAAAGTTCCCATTGAAATCATCTGTGTGGGAGAGCATGGCTTACTGGTTAGGAAGTCTTATGTGAGTGCAGAAATCGTAGTGCAATGGCTGCCTGTATTAGGATGACTAAAGACAATTAGTGATTTATCCGAAAGAGTCAAAATATTTGAAATTGCAGGAATAGCTTAAAAGTGAAGAATAAGCCGGTAGCATTCTCATTATTTAACCTTTTCCAACTGAAGAATGACGAAAAACGAAGAAAACAGCAGTTTCAAAAGATACGAATCTCCATCAATGTGTAGTAGTAAGTGTCCGAACGGACACTAACTGACTAAAACATCCGATTTGTCCTGTAGGTGCTTTGGTGTATCATTTGTCATGTATATTTTAGGATACCTCTACTGGTACAGGACATGCAAAAATCAGATTTTTGATGATTTTTTCGATTTTCTGCATTAGCAAATTACTGATAAGTGTCTTTAATTTATATTCCCTGGAGTCAGTGGCTCTTGAAATGTTCTATCAAGCCACTGACGAAAGTAGCTTGGCATAATAGGTTTAAATGGAATTTTCTGACAAATTACTGCACATAATACCTTGCCTTCACATGACAATTTGCCCTTTGTGCTGAAGTCCCCTGTCCAAATCTACACAACCAATTTCTTCAGCGGAGTACCTTTGAGTACCTGTTAAGTAGCCATGGAGTACCACCCGCATGGGTACCACATCGCCGGCCGCATAAAGTGCGGGTACCACCCCCTATTACACACGCAGTAGCTTAAACACTAGTCACACCATGCGGGAGTACCTGCAGGGTACTCCCATGCAAACGAGCTTTGGTGATATTCATATTATTTAATATTTTGGTCACCTAGGATTTGTTTTTGGCAAGAATGTCATATAAGGGGTTTTTGGTGATGCCTCAACTCAAATATAGATGTCACTAGCTTGAAAATGTTAATCAGAAAGTTGTAAACAAACAATTGGTTATGTTGGCGCCCCTCTATGGTCCAAAGTGATGCCTACTAGGCAGCCGGTCGGGGAGTACCTGTGAAGGTCAATTCCCGTGGAGTAGCTGCAGGGGTACCCCACTACTGGTGGTACATGTGTACCTGTCAGTAACCTAGCAGGCACTGCAGAGTACATATAGGATGGGTACTGTTAAGGAAACATAGCTGCTATCCATCCCAGTGCTGGTGATACTTGAGTACTTAGTTGTAGGTGCTGCATCCATAATGCATTCAAGGAGTACCTTGGCGTAGAGTTAAGAGGACCCATGGAGTAGCTAAGCTCTGGGTTCACGTGAGTAGGAATCGTGCTGTGTAGTTGGGTAACTTGCTAGGTGAATTGGGTACTAAATTGGTTTAGTTGATATTGTCATGAACATGATTAGTTCGAGAGTGAGTCCGTGTTCCGGAAAGTCGGCTATTATATTTGCATGTTGGACTTGGGCTACATGTATATCAAGCGTGCTAGAGTATGTGTGGGTGCCCACCGTACATGCTACTTGCGTCAAACACCACGGTATTGGGGATGTACGCACCTATAGCCTAGACGTGCTACTAGTTGGTCATATTCTGATATGCGCCATCTTGACTAATTGACCTACTAAATTGTCAAGAACTCGCTCCTGACCTGACTATTTTCAATGATATTATGCGAGACTTATAGGCTCATTCTAGAGTTCTTGTTTTGGTTCAGTAAAAGTGTCGCAACATGTACACAGTTCATAATTCCACCTACTCAGACCCCTTTCCTTTCCCTGTCGGTTTGTCAGTTGCCCCTCCCCTTAGGCCCCCCTCTGCGTCATTTTTTGTTACCGCCCATTTCTAACCACACCACACCCTGGCATTCTCTGCCCATCTCTTATGAAGTTCTCTGGACCTATGATTTGTCGCCTCATGCATCAGTGGTCCTTTGACCCAAATTGGGTAGACGTTTCATATAGAATTCTATGAATGGCAAATGAGGTATATTGCCATTTATTTCCATCAAGTGCTATGTAATACGGCAGTACAGAACATGACGAATCATTGTAATAACTCCATTGCATCCAGGTGCTTCTATATGGTGGTCATCTAAATTTGGGTGGCATTCATGATGCAAATTGACCTCTAGATGACCGTTTGGGTCACTCTGAATCCCTGATAACAAACCTCAGACTGTCCTCCCCTATCTTCATGCCAAATATCAGCCCCATTATGAAGCATAATGATATGAATAGCCAGCCAGACAAATCTGTTTTTTTTAGTAGAATAGACAAGTTACTGGTGTAAGCTGGGGGGAGGCCTATACTATGCAGATCACTTTCAGCAGGCAACTTTGTCCAATCATAGTTACGGTTAAGCTCCATCGATTTCCATTACAGAAGTCCTCTTGGAAAGAATTTAGTATTCTGCCACCACCCAATGAATTCGGAGCCTCAACGGAATAATAAACTGGCATGCTGAAGGATGTGGTGGCTGAATACCGAATTCATCCCGTCCTCTTGTCCCGGCCAGTGGAATGACCAAGCACATGTTCAGAATTTCACTTTGCATGAATCTACATATATGTAGATTACATAGATATGCAAGTATGGTTGAGATTCCATCAACAACCTGTGCTCTTGGAACACAAAAATAACTTATGCTCCCAGATGACTGTTTTGTTAAAGGTGCAACGGGAGATTTTGAGGCACCCAAATATTGTGTCATAATGGCAATTTCATATAGATTACACACTCAATAGATTTCTTACCTTGTATTTGGCTACAGAAATGTCTTAAAAGAGAGAAAAAGGTGATTTCAATTTGCTTATATTTCAATATAAAACAGGCTGAATTTCGTATTTGCTCCTATACGAAATTACAAGTTTTACCATTTTTGTACCATAGAAACATTTCTCATCTTAATCCTTTCAGATGGGGATATTTCTGATGAAAAGCTCTACATCAGGGCAAAAATCAGTACTTTCGATATTTAGGGGCACCTCATAATGCAAAATCTCTCGTTACACCTTTAATATTGTAATATTGATGCATTCTGCAAAAATCATGTATGATTAAAATCCACTTGTGCCATTGCATCATCTCAATCTGGGATAGTCGATAAGTTACTCTTTGAAATAGTGGTCTGGGTTTAATTCCCCATTGAGACACTTTGGAAAAAACTCTCCCAAACCCTACAACCGGGAGCTATGTCTTTATTTTGAAAATTGACCTTTTGATCTTGAAATTAGGCATATTTTAAAATCACTTGGACCTGAAAATGATGTCAACGGTCATTTCTTCATCAAACTCAATGTAGACCTCTGGGAGGGTCATATACCAAACATTTGTGGTTCTTGAGATGTGCGCAAGAAATTTCAGGCACACAGACAAACACACATTTTTGTATGACTTCTACGTCCACGTCCTAAGTCATAAAGCCAAACACGGAATAAATCCCATTGTACTTCTGAGGACCTTTATTATACTTCCAAGGAACTTTGTTAGGTCCTCGGAAGTCTGTCTTGAAAGCACACACACACCGTACCTGAGCATAAGCGTGTGCCAACATGTGCGTGTGCAGGTACACCCACACAGCCATTTGTGGCCAAGGGATTAAATCCCGTAAGGATCACCTATAATTTTAGTGCCGGGACCTTTTAAATCGTAGGTGAAAACTATGTCTTAGTTGATGGATCACAAATGTGCATCTCTTTTACCTGTTCCCAACAACCATAGCACACAATTTTCAAAACCACACAAGTATTTCTTGTCAATAATTGTTTTATTAAATAACACACACTTTGAGGAGTTAACACTGGTGGGCTTTGAATCTGTAAAATGTACCGCATTATGTCATTACCACATACTTTCTACATAAACCATTAAAATACTGTTTATTAGTAGAAAGGTGAAGGATGAATTGTTCACAAGCCAATAAAAGCAAGTGAAATTAACAATTCATTGAGTGATCATATTAAATCAGTGGTGAAATACTAATATTGATTCACTATTTGTAAGAAGTAAAGGACATCGCTGGATAAGGAATGAAGATGCACTATGTAGTTTTCATGAGAACGGGTGAATTTGAAACGTTTTGCATAATAAAGCAACATAATCAAAATTTAGCCTTAGCTGGTTTTCATAAAATTCCACTTTACATAAACTCCCCAAAAGTCGCTTTTATGTAAAATTATAACACAGGCTTCAATGGGTAATTGAAATTTCGAAATATGAACCCTTTCCCCCCAGAACCATGATGCCGCTTTGCAAGGATGTGTGCTAGATTAATTATCAACATATATATGAATGGCATTCTGGTTCGGGGGGGGGGGGGAGACCTCATTTTTGCATTTTTGTTTCTGAGGGCCTGAACATTAAATGGAATTGCCACAAAAACAACAGACATGCTAATCTGGCAATGGCTCGGTTCATTTTGGTCATTGAAATGGAGGCATGTTCCAAGCTTTGCTTTTTCCAGAGAGCATGCCTCCTTCTCTCCTTATCCGGCGATGTCCTTTATAATAGATGCCTTATAAAGAGGAACCTTTAGAATGACAAGCTAAGTTTTGAATTTGTTCACATTTGCAATTGGCCATTGTTGGAGTAAATATATATACCACTGCAATCTTGTCAACTATGAAATACATGGCCGTTTTCTTACTCGCGTGGTAGCCTATACGGCAGCTACTGCACAGTACACATTGGGCTAATTGCGAGGCAGTAGCTGCAAGACAGGGCTTCCAAAGTACAGTTATTAGCTATACAATGATGTGGCTACTACACAGTACCTACCCCAATGACTACCCTATAGTTCCCCACTAGGTGGAGAGAAGGTGCATTTGGTATAGACAGTACCGGAGTAGACATGGAGCTACCACATAGCTACCTCACGGTAACCACAACGCCATTTTGATAGTGGATGAAATGAGGGCGCTATACACTTGAGCTCTGCTTAGCATTTTTTGATAATTTTTTTAGAAAAATCATGAAATTTGAATCGGGGCATCATCAAAAACCCCCATATTCCCGCACATCTACAGTGTGAGTCAAAAAAAACAACCCTACATTCAGAATAAAAAATATTTAAAATAGTTAAAAATTGTTTTTGCACAAATGTTTGCTATGGTTATAAAGAAGAATAAACAGGCTTTCAGAAAACGTTTATTTGGTGTCATTTGGACTTTGGAGGAAGAAGTTACGCCTATTTTACTGAGAGACTTAAAAATCCTGTTTGGCCGATTTTGAGCCAAACAAAGATACATCGCTTACATAGAGTAACATGGTCTTCAGCAGTGATTTGAGTACAAACATTTAACACCAAATTATTGTTAACAATAGAAGGTGGGAGAGTAATTGAAGGATTATAATCCTTGTAATCCCAGAGATTACAAAAGAAAATGCTAAGTACAAAAATGTTCAATTTCCCAAATAAGAAATTCAAGATAGCTGGTGTAAGACCACAGTTTACTTTGGTTCAGCAAGATTTCATGGTTTTAACCTACAACGAAACTTGGGAGCAAAATTGAAACCATAGAAAGTTTTGTATCCGCTTGAAAAAACGGCAGTGCGATATTGAATTTAAGTTTTAATTCAGATTTATTTACAGAAAACTTCAGCTTTAGTAGTTCTTGCAATTTATGGACGCTGAGTATACTGTTTTTGTGCAAAATAATTACCTTGAGCAGTTTCATTATGTTCATGAACTGAGACATTGAAATGGAGTGATTAAAGGAGATCATCATGCTACGCTTTGCCCATTGTTCTCGCTGGGTTGATGGGAGCGGCCATGTTACCAACAAATGAAGCAGGTGTGTGATGGAATGTTAGAAGTTTAGCGGATTATATAGTGTCTCACAAAAATGTCACTGTATTCTATGCTTTTAAAAAGCGGGACTAAATGTCAACCGATACGCTATTCAGCATGTAATGCTCCAGTAGAGCCATTCATATTAGAGTCCCTCAATGTCACATGCTATACAATCACTTGAAATTCCCCGCATAAATCAATTGAGACCTTCAATGCGTTCCTTGGAATGACACTATTTTGCAATCTGGCCAGCTGAACGGTGAAGTGGGACAGGTGGGACTTCAATTGGCTCTACTCTTCATTGGGATACTGTGGTAAAATCTTTACATTCCGAAGGAGGCCTACTCGTTATTTGTATTGAGGTTTTTTCTGTTAAGTAGTTACTTCTTTATTGGAATATAATGACTGCAGATGTGCGTGGATTCAAAGGCATACAAACCTATTAGACATGTTAGATACTCAAAAGTAAATTACTTTGTTTTGACAATCATCATGGGACAAACTATAGACATGACGTAGCATTGGCCGTGGGATGGCCGAAACGTCACTATGGCCGTGATATTATTGGCAACATGGATGCGCCCATCAGTTCCCGATTTCACTTTTGTCTTCTAATTAGCTAACTCATTTATTGTAATATCATCAATGTTGAGAATCGTTTCAACATAATTTATCACATATGTAAACTAAAAATTAGCGTGTTATGTCCCTTTATGATTGAACAATGGTAATTTAAATTTTTGAAGATATTTTACTCATAATTATGTTACACAATAGACCATTTTATTCAAAATGACATGTTTTTATCGAGAAAAAATCAATACCATCTGAAATTGCATGCGTGAATTGTCTTTGCTATAATGTGTTATGGTATACGTCGGTGTCAGTCTCTCCGCATTGTATGGCTAAAATCGGCCAAACTGAATTTTTAGGTCTCTCCGCAAAATTGACATAGTTTCTGAACCCAAAGTCCGATAGACACCAAATAAATATCTTCTGATAGCCTGTTTATCTCTGTAAACAACCAAAGCAAACATTGAAGCAAAATTAAGTTTAACCTTTGAAGAAAAAAATTTTCCTGAATGTAGGGTTTTTATTGACTCACACTGTAGTAAAAATGCAAATATATGCCAAAAATATCTAGAAAAAAAAATTGACCATGAGAAATACCGCGCGCTGAGAGCCACTGTAACCACGTAGCTACTCCGCGACGAGGGAGACAGCTGCTGTGTGTACACTATCTGTCTATGCGGCAAAAATACACGGAATCCCGGCCGGCGAGTGTTCGTCTAGTGGGTAGGTAATCCATGTCTACTCGGTAGTAGCTGCGTGGTAACTACCATGAAGAAATTGGCTGTGTATGGAGTAAACTGCATTGCGGTGCCAGAATTGTAATCTCTACCCAGAATACCGCATTGTGGTACCGCAATGAAGTTTAAATTCATTTCAACTGGATTTACGGAGCATTGCGGTGAGTTGCGGTGAGAAAGTGATCCAACTATCGGCAACGTAACTTACCAATTTACCACAACGCAGATGTGGTTAAGTATGAATGGGCCTTAACAGTACTGTGCTCAAGTGATCGAGATCTTGAACAAAACATGTGGCAGGTATTATAAAATGCGCATTTGTGTACATAAGAGGTGTAAGTTGCAGACAAAATTGCAGTCAAAGAGGGCTCAGTGTAAAGTGCAGTACTTAATTGGACAAATTAATCAAAATGCAGCAACACTGCTTCACCCTTACTATACTTTGTGCACCACCAAATAGGCAAGTTCCAATAATGAATTGATAAGGGACTGGTCATTATTTATGCCGGGGGGGAGGAGAATGGAGAATTTTGACTTTTTCACCGAAAAATTGTGTCCCCCTTTTGCTTCCGGTTCAAATATTTTGCAATTCCCCTGATTTTACGCAATTTCTCCATTTCAAAGTTCAGTTCCCCCTTCTCCTTGATGAATATTTTCATATTCCCTTTCTCCCTCCCTTTGAATGGAAGCAAAGGGGAACACCAAAATTTGCCAACCATTCCCCTTTGCTTACAATTTTTTTTGTATTCCCCCCTCTTACTCCTTCATTTCCCTGTTGTAAATAATGATCCCTCCCGACACAACTGCCAAAGCAATCCTACCAGAGCAGACTCCGCTGAAGTGTATATACTGTGCCCCCCCAGAGGCGTGCATGTAAATGGAATTAATTTCACGTGGCGTTTCACAGAGGCTGATTTTTGTTGACTATAGGTGATGAACAGAGAATATGTAATCAAGGATCAGTGGTTTCCATGTTTTACACTTTTAAAACAAGTTATTACCAAAAACCTTCACCAAAACCACTCAGAATTTTATTAAACATTCATCTTTTGACATGACTTGAGAGATTTGCCCTTGACTTGTTACGTGGTTAAAAATAACTTTAAACGTGCATTTCGTGATTTCAGATCATTCTGTTTTATTCATTGACCCACTTAGATAATCTTTGAGAAAATCTTATTCTCAAAAATTTGAGCTCATCTCAATCTTGCGGATTTGGGGTATGAGCAATTGCTCGTTCCAACAGTCCATAGGCTTTTTTGGTTTACTGTGCGTAATTTGTCCGTTTACATACAGGTAATACAAAAGTGCAAAATTTCTTACAGAGGCGAACGATTTGCACGTCAAGATTTGGCACACAGGATTACTAAGGCTAACGGTCCAGATGTATAAAATCTCAACCTTCTTAGGTAAGCGGGGGGGGGGGGGGGAAGAGGCTTTGTGGATTCACAAAATGCCCCTTATACTCAAATACTCTCACATCAAAGTCTTGTATAAATCACATCGTTAAAATGTGGGCACTTTTAAGACATGAAACATCCTCACGGATTTGAAAGACGGGAAACAAAACCTCTTGAAAAAGGTTGGAGACTGGAGACTTGGCACTGATTTGTATCTCAAATATTTGAAAACCCATGTTGTATCAGTGAAAAAGCTAATTTCTTACGTTTGACAATGACAAACCCTTTGTAACAATCACTAGTCGCCCCAGGACTTGATTACCACCTTACTAATATACACAAGATGTACACACATGTGAGTGACCATTGTTAAGGAAATTTGCTGTGTGGTATGTTAAAAACAAAGTCTTTTCAAATATGCCTTAAAATGCGTCAATCAAAAGTATTGTAAAAATTTATTATATTATATACAGACATTTCTTCAGTTTTTCTTTTTAAAACTTGCAATCGGCCTGGCGGGACCATACACCTTATTTTACTCAGAATCCCCTCTAGTCAGTGATGCAAGAGCCTATTGTGAGAAATTCAGCTAGTCGGCATTTTTAAAAAATCAGAAGATGCAGTAATTTTCAGGGACATTGAAAAAATGACGCTTATATGGGGGGGGGGGATCTGGGGGGAATTGGATCTAACATTTATCTGTCTGTTCCCTCAGTGACTCCAGAAGGGCACAAAAGCTTCACCTATACTCTGTCGTTCTCAAGTTTGGGGGTGACGTCACTGCACGTGTTAGGTTTGGAACCCGAGAAACGCCACGCATGACCTTGGAATTGCCATTTACACACACAAACAAAGGCGGCCGCCAATTCCCAAACGCTATTAGATGCGAATGCAAAGTCAAATCATGGACGTCCCCCCAAAACTCGATATTTGAAAACAAAATATAAATCTATGAATGAATGGGGGACAAGTTGCAGTTGCTTCTCCCAATATTAGACACTCCTGCTGAAACATCCAAGTGTATAATTATTCATGTTCAACTTGAGTGTTACTCCCTTGGATTCTTTCAAAATTCTTGTAAAAAAAATAATCAATGCGACAAAACGAAAATGAACAAACACCAATTTTAATTTGTATGTAGCATATTAAAGTTGAACCTCAAAGAAGAAACCAAACACTTGCACACACAGAGTTAAAGTGGTTTATAAGAAAGGCTTAATGTTGTGTAGAGGGTTGTGACAATGTTGAATGAACTAGAGGCTATGGCTTGGGAGAGTAAGCTTAACTTACACCATCACTATAACCTAGTGAATAAACACCTAGGGAATGGGCCGATGACTCAGCAGAGTGGGTTGACACATTTGGAAACATTGTATTTTTTCAAACAAAAATTTGTCAACTCTGATGGAGAACACATCTTTCAAGACTTGACGTAGCACCGGTTGGACTGAAAGTCAGTTTCGGATGAATCACTGTGTCCCGTGCAAGAATGATTGAAAGTTCCGAGCTCGAGACTCTGCTATGCCCTGTCCATACGTCATCAGACTTGGCACTCGGGTTAGCGTATGCCCGCGGCATGATGGGGGCCATTAGTTTATGTCCCTAGGATGTGTTGAAGCTCTGCAATATTCGCAACTGTGTACACTCTAAACGGAACGTGCTGAAGAATTTGAAAATGGCAACTGTCACAGTCAGAGCCCTGATATAACTTTCTCAGAAATATTGTCTAAGATACGACTCATTTCAAATCCGCGGGAAATAAACGTTTAATGGTTTTCCCACACTGGCATCTTCCATTTGCAATCCATACTACCCTTGCAGAGGACTTTGAACTGATCATACACAAAGAAGTGACACTTAAAATGAAATAACCAGTTTAATCCCTCCAGTAATATTACCATCCAAAGGGTATCCTTCTAAGGGGTTTCTCACATTTGGCATTCTCCTTCTAATCCTCCGCATTACATCATCATGGAAGATAAATACTCTATTAAAGGTGCAACAAGAGATTTCACATATCAGATGTCCCTAAAAAAATCGACAGTTCTGATTTTGCCCTGATGTTAAGCTTTCCATAAAAAATATCCCCATCTGAAATGATTAAGCTGAGAAATGTTTCTTTGGTACAAAAATTGCGCAATTTCTAATTTCGTATAGGGGCAAATACGAAATTCAGCCTAGGTTTTACATTGAAATATAAGCAATTCAAAATCACCTCTTTTCTCTCTTTTAAGACATTTCTGTAGCATAATACAAGGTAAGAAATCTATTGTGTGTCTAACCTATTTGAAATTACTATTGTGACACAATATTTGGGTGCCTCAAATCTCTTGTTGCGCCTTTAAAACATGGAACTCTCACGTCCACAGTTGAGCACTTCACTTGTAAGATATGTCTCAGGGGGTGTTTTGAACCAATCCCATAATGCATTGCAATCTGCCTATACTCTACTGTAGTAAACACATGTCAGTACTTAAGGATAAAATGTGTTCCAAAAGTTTAAGAACCACATGACATTCCATAATAATGCTATAAATCCCTTAAGTACTAATGCTTTGTGGGCTAAAATGAGCTTAAATGAGCAGTGTTTTTTATATGTTATGAATAGGATTGTTGTGGGATAACATGACCCTATTGAGGTGAAATTTCCCAAATCTGGTGCATTATGGGATTGACTCAATACACCCTCTGAGTATGTCTGTTACAATGTTTTATTTCTCCTTCTTGGAATACATTAGCCTCCAATAGGCAACTTTCATTCTGTCCCATATTGCACCGGGTGAGTCCATTGCGGGCCTAACGTCCAATATTGCAAATTTGTAAGTGTCTTTCTCTACCATTCCACTGTCGTAGTAATCAATGATGTAGCGAACCTTTTTGCCACATCTGTCCACCAGCCAGTCGTGCCTGTCAAATGGCTCCTCATACCTGGATGGACAAAATAAACAACACATGGTAACAACTTCAAATGGCTCCTCATACCTGGATGGACAAAATAAACAACACATGGTAACAACTTCAAATGGCTCCTCATACCTGGATGGACAAAATAAACAACACATGGTAACAACTTCAAATGGCTCCTCATACCTGGATGGACAAAATAAACAACGCATCGTGAAAGTTCATCTGTGTTGGTATTACATAGTTTAGACGGTTTAAACTCTTGATCTCAACACAAAAATATTGCGTACCAGGTACCTGTAATTTTCAGTTGAGATACTTTGACCTTAAAGCAGAGTGACCCAATTTTAGAGCATGTGACCTTTTGGACATGTGACACCAAAATGGGGTCATAGACTCTCGTTAACTTATGGAGGTGGTGCAGATACTAGATATTTCGAACATGGATGGATTAAAGGAGTATCTACTTTAGGGTCAACCAACCTTCACTTAAAGGGGGATGGCCCGAATTAAGGATATGAAGTTTTCATCTTGATAGATTGGCCTTCACCCCAAAACCCCAATCTGTAAAGTTTCGCCGATATTTCAATCCGTTTTGCTGTGAGAGCTAAAAACATGAATTTGTAAGCCCCATAGAGCACTGTGTAAAATTAATATTGGTTGACCAAAATGGGGTACATTTTCGCTCATAACTTCCAAACCAAATGTCCTTTTGCCCTAAGACTTCACAGGGTAAATGAGAAAAATAGTAGCTTTCTTCTGATACCAAAACTTTGACCACTTCCGGTAAAATCTGGGGCTTCTGGGGACGAGGCTATTAGCAATCGGCCATGGACCTTTAATAGAGACGGGGGTCAACATAAGTTACCATGAGTCTATGACCCGATCTTGGTGTCCACATGTCCAAAAGGTCACATGTTCTGAAATTGGGTCAGTCTGCTGAAGACGGTCAATTATCTCAACTGAAAACTACAGGTACGTAATTATATTTTTGTATTAAGATCAAAAGTTTAAACTGTCCAAATTAAACACATGGTAACAACTTCATTGTGTTCCCCACAACGTGTCGCTTGCCATGAGTTGAGGTTCCCTTTTTACACATGCATTAAAAGAGTGAACATTTTTCTTATTGTCCTGATGGCAGCTATGTTAAGCAGTTCAAGAGTGGGTTTCACTCTACCATGATCACATTGGGGTGAGGCAGGGTAGGGGCAGGACAGGGCAGAAGATGGAGCAGGAGGCAGTGTGGGGCAGGGAAGCGCGGGGAGGGTCAGGACTGGGCAGGGCGGGGAGGGTCAGGACGGCATGGCACGGAACAGCAAGGTAGGACAGGTCAAATAAGGTTAGATTAGGTTTAGTTTGGTTAGGTACGATAAGGTAGAGTTTTAGCAATGTATCAACACTAAGCACTGTCTAATATTTGTTTCATCAAGGTCAGAACTATTTCATAATGGATTGGCTGGTGTAGTGATGCATCCACACCTGCCTTTTACCAATTATGCCTGGGCTTGATTCTGTGCAGAGCCAGTTTCGTACAGAAATTTGTTTACCGATCAATACCAATTCTCGCAAGTTTTTTCTGAGAATTTTGGTTTCCTCCTGCATCTAAAATCAGGCTTCTCATAAATCTTTCCTTGTCAATCATTCTGGGTTAACTTGTTGTGTCAGCCTTATAGGCAATCCACAGAGGCGCCCCGAGCACTTTTAAGTGAATATATTGCATAAGAAATAAATGTTAATATCATTATTTCATCATATTCTACAGTCAGTGAAGAAAGCCAGTTTAGAAGCAGGAGGAAGCTGTAGTACCCAGAGAAAACAGGCGACCGTGAGCTTAGACTGGAAACCAGTTATACTCTGTCCAGGTATTTATTTTCTCTCCATTGCGCGTCTAAGTCACGACCGTACGCAAGCCAATTCACGCCTCAGCATAGCAACAAGTTGAAGAACAACAGCTAATTTTAGATCAACCAATCACGGTCGCGTGTAACAATCCAAACAGGCGCGTATGTGAGTGCGTACACTGCAGCACACGCGTTAGCAACGGCAAAACCCCGCGAAAGGGAGAAATACCTGGACAGAGTATACACGCAAAGCCCACAGCCCAACCAAGGATTGAACCTGAGACATCAGCGGTGTTAAACAAGAAAAGAACTGTTGCGCTATCCGCTCTTCTGGTATGGCCGTATAATTGAGTAAAGCAGCTGTTCGTCTTATTTAAAATGATGGTAACAGCACGGTTCAATTTATTTATTCATTTATTTATATAATTCTAGTTTGGCTAGCCGGTTGTACAGGGCTTGCAGCAGGGCTGGCAAAAATGTCAAATTTCCCGGGAATACAATCTAAATTCCCTCCAAAGATTGCAAAATTTCCCTCCAATATTGCAAAATTTCCCTTCAATTCTTATGTATTTTCCCTCCAAATATCAAACTTTCCCTGGAATGTAATTCCCAAATTCCCCACTTTTTCCAGGTGTGGCTTTTTTTTGCAAGCTGTACATTTGGAAGCCACAAAGTAAATACTCACCCCATCCAAATACGCATCCTTGCTCTTGGCGAGTGCTCACCATAGCGACCACCAAAACTTGCAAGCTTAGGTTGGCTACACTCCCTGTGGATAGCAATACATGTATCAAGAAATGGTTAATTGAGAGAAAATTCTTTACAAATTTGCTGTAAATATAAATGACTAGAAATCCATTGTCCCCGCAAATCCCTTATTGGATGATGGGTCTAGACTGGCTAACTATGACAGGTTTCTGACTTATTAAGGGCGCATTGCCGCTCTGTAAACTCTGGGGGGTTGTCTTACTGTTGATGCAAATTGTGTAGAGTGGTACTTTAACAGGCTATCCGACCAAGTATCACTCAAATTGTATGGTTGTCTTTAAAGAAAACAAACACCTTTTTGTAGCGACACAGCACTTGTACACTAATAGGAACATTAGGTATGAATATCACCAACCCAGCAGGCATAGTTGTTTAGAGGGATGTCGAAACAATGTTGGCATGTTGAAAAATGGGTTTCTAGAAAATGTATAATCAAAAAACCAAATTGAATCAACGTCGCAGAATGCGTTTGATTCAATGTCTTTTTGGACATACCAACATCGATGGACGATGTGACGCTTTTAATAGTTTTGAGGGTTAGATCACCCCCTAATAGGCAAACAGACTCCCAGGGAGCTAGCTGTTACAGTTTAAGTGCTGATAGGCAGTGTGACTCTTAGGCATGTCTCTGAGCAGCCACCAGTGCAATCTAGGATTTTGACATGATTGGGGGGGGCCTGCCATAGAGCCCCCTGGGTCGGGTCAAGGGGCAATGCCCCCTGAAAATTTGTGTTTTAGATGATTAAATGTTTCTGAGGGCAACCTCTTTCACAATTTTGTAAAAATTTAACCTTGTGCACACGACAATTGAACTGGAAAACTATACTTTGTGGCAATGGGCCTGCAAGTGCCTGACCTGAATTGTCAATGAATCGACGGGCTCATCTCAATGACGAAATCAACTATGGGGGGGGGGGGGGCTTGGTTCCCCTTGCTGCCCTCTGGCTATGCCAATAGCAGCCACATAGACAAAGCAAAATGATTGTGGCAATTTCCTGATGGTGGGTAAAAAGAATTAGACAATAATAATGCGCACTTATTTTTGAGGTTCATTGTGTGAAATCTTTGGTGTTGGTTTTTCCGAGGGAGGTCAGCTACCGAGGAAAGGAAAAAATCCGAGGCCCAAACCAAACACCAAAGAAAAATGTTTTTTTTCCCCCCCCCCCCCACACAATGACTGAAAAAAAAAGATGTTGCAAAGTTATTATTGTCATTTAAGAACCGAGTTTCATATCTATAAATACATCTCCATTAACTCCAATTCAATTTTTATTTTGATAGCCGTCTCCTCGAATATAATAGTAAAGTCTCCCGGGAATCCCAGTAAATAAACGTCATCATCCCAGTAACAACTTTGACCAATCAGAAAAAGTGCAATTAACACTTTTGTAATCATGTCAAGGGGCATTTCGAGTGTCAAGTAAACTGAAAATGGGGGATCGGGAAGGACTATGTTTCGCCATGTTCGCTGTTTTCAGAGCTTGAATGTTATACACTTTTTGGCTGTGATATTAAATTAAAAATACAAATGGCGATAGTTAAAACAACTCTGGGTATATTCTTACGGATCTGGAGTGGCTGAAATAAGATGCAGATTTGTGCTCAGTATGAAAGTTATGATCATCACTCATCACATTTACCAGCGTTGCTGGGTCTTTCTCTGACATTCAGTGATAGGGAGTTCTTGATTTCGCTTGGCGGAATTATTTGTTTGCATTCAGCTTGTCGGAGAATATACAAATACCACCATGAATGTACGGTAAGCTAGTTTCAGTGCTTCACCTCAACTTTTCGCTGTTATCCATAAAACTACTACGTAATCGATCTCTCAGTCATTGTGCATGGCCATAGTCATGACATGAATGATGAGCTGTCCCACGCATCCCATAGCCCGTGAATACCGCGATACCGTCCAGAACCATGCTTCATGGGATTTCAAAGTTCCGGGCCTTGTTTACAAAACAAGTATGCATTGTGTATTTACGCATGATTTTAGCGTCCAAAAACACCATTTTCATATTGCACTGTTTAACAGGGTTATAAGATAGCGGGTCAGCATGCAGAGTTGAGATTTTCACTCAGTCTCAGTAGAATCAGCCTGGTAATGATCACGAATTAAAATTTCCTTAGGCTTTATGTGTCGCGGGTCGGTTTCTTTCACAATATTGTAAATTTATTTTCATTTATCCATTGTTAATTTTGATTTTTTTATGAATTTATTTTTTCATTTGTCCATCTATTTGCTATTTATTTTTTTATTATCTTGTCTATTTATTAATTTAATTTTTGTTTTATCATTTAAATTATTATCCATTTACATTTTTATTTCATTTTGTAGAGTGTTCATTTATCCACTTTGTGTATTTACATTTTTTATATTTTTATTTCTTCATTTTTCATTTGTGAATTGCATTTGGTTATTTGTATTTGTTGTGTTTTAATATCTGTACAGTATTTTGGTTATTTGTTTTGTTTTGTTTTATTATTGTTTTATCATTTTAGAATTTATTTGTTCATTTGTCCTATATTTACTATTTCTTTTTTTTATTATCTTGGTCTATTTATTAATTTAAATTTGGTTTATTCATGGAAAATTATTATCCTTTACAATTTTTATTTCATTTTTGTTGTTTTATAAGATATTTGGTCTTTACCACTTTGTGTATTTACATTTTTTTATCTATTTCTTCATGTTTCCATTTGTGAATTTGCTTTGGTTATTTGTAGTTATTCTTTGTTTTACTATTTACATCCTTTTGTTTATTTGTGTATTTGTTTTGTAAATATTTATGTTTGATTCATTTTTTATTCTTTGCTTTACTTAGTTCTGTTTAATTGTTTGTTATTTCCTTTATTTGGTTATTTTTTATTTAACTTGTATTAGTAATCATTCTATTTTTATTTTGTACCACCTCCACCTTCCCAGACGCCCCCCCCCCAATCCAGGGGGAACTTTGGGGAATCACAAACATGCACGTAAGTGACTTGATTTGCATATACATTATGATCTCTCAGGTGGCAAGTTTCGTCGTGCATGTACCCGGCATGTACATACTCGATTCGCAAAAAACCCCGGGGCAAAAAAACGGCATTCATTGTTCAAGCATGATTTTTACATTTTGTAATGTCTTTTGGGGGAAAAGTACCAATGTCGTCTTGTTTTACTCTTGAAAAGAACCACTGCCCTGGGACTGGAAATCGGCAAGATCTATGACCCGAGGACTCACATCATGTCTAATTGCCATGAGACAGGTCCGCCCGCGTAGGACCCCAGTACCATCATGTATACGGTATCATGGCATGACTTTTGTTCAGTTTGGTTTTGATCAAGAGCCAGGCGGGATTCCAGGGAGGGGGCGGAGGGGGCGCGCGCCTCGGTAATTCTGCAATGTGCAAATCAGCCCATTTTTTGGACAAGTTTCAGCCTTCAGCCCCCGGAATTTGACGTTTTTATAAATTCCTGGATACGCCCCCTGAGAGCCATCCGGCGCTCTGCGATAATTTCATCGACGCTAAACATGACACGATGGGCATAGTGACATGTTGTCGTCTTCATCCATTGTGTTAGTTCGAAAATGAACTGAATGTGTAATCGGGTTTTTGGCACCGCGGATACCGTGTCAATGGTCATGGTACCGGAATGTGGGATGTGAGGTTACCCTTAGGCAAGCGTGGGAATGAATCGTTTGTTAGAAAATCTTTTTTTTTACCTTGCGATTAAGTTATATAGTTTGTTTGAAGTACTAAGGTTTTGTGCAATGAGCGTGAACTGAAAAGTGTCACATATTTTTAATATATGTTTTTGTATTGGCCTTCAATTGCAAAGCGTTGTTATTTTGATTGTGGATCATGTTTTCGCCAATGTATATCCATCTTCGGGGCCCAATAAATTCATTCTCGCTACGTAACACGCAGGAGTCATTGTGAGAAGGGGTCCAATTTGTGCTCTCATAATGACCCGCGACGTCGCGCGCGTATTTGAAAATTAATACCATTGGATTGGAGCGCGCTTTACGAGGTTATTAATTGGCAACAATGCTTTGAGACTTACGTGATTTAAGCGCTATATAAAATGGTATTTACAGTCGAGGCAATGGATTTTTGTGTGCCTGAAAAAAAAATGTGAGAGATGGCATAACCAGTCATATGGGGGAAAGCAGTTTTAAATAGAGGCGATGACGGGGGGATTCATATATGCCTTACAACATGAAAGGAGCACCTAGCACCTTTTATTTGTGAAGGTCAAGGGCGGCAATGTGATTCCCCTCACCACCCACCCCGGCTATGCCACCGACTATCGTGAGGAAGAATGCACATCGCTCGAGCACATAAGGCAACATGGGATGGTTTTAAAAAAAATCATTTTCTGGTTCGGACCCACTGACCTCATAACATGGATAGCGAGTCTGAGTCACCGATTGAAACATCAGGAAGTTGGCTTGTGACCTAGACAATATGGCGAAAAAATGAATAACACTTGTTCAAACAATAGAACATCTGGCACCAGCCGGTGTCATGCATTGTTTCCGCCAAATTGTATAGGGAAAAAACCAACTTCCTGTTGGTTCACGGAGACCAGCAACGGTGCGCAGCCCATATCCAAGAGGTCGTGTTCTATATACCATCATGGTACCTTTGATCTTATTGATTACTTTGAGATGCAGGGCTTCCCAATTTGAGTAGTACCCTCCTGCCCAGGCCCTGTTCATTGTTGGCATTGTGAATCCTGATGATATTGGTCATATCTGGATGCCCTCAATATCCCCGACCCCATCTCCAGCCCTTCCTAAGCATGGCATTCCAGAACTCTGCTCCGAGGTAAAACCCAATTCTACCTTATTTGACGGGCTAGGAATCATTAGAGTGACACGGGATGTGGAGAGACTAAAGGGTTGGTCTGGTGCTGGTCTTTGATTAGGTAGAGGCATCTGGATGGAATGACAGAGTAAATTAGGGGTTTACTCATGGATTTAATGAGTAAACGCTTGTTTTGGCCCAGGGCAGGCGGCGCTGGATGGTAGCAAAGCGACCGCGCCGGCATGGCATGTGCAGTGTTCACTATCCTATTTTGCAGATTTGTACCTTAAAAGGGAGTGGACCCGAGTTACGAATGATAGTTTTTAAGTTTTCATATTGATTGATTGGCCTTCACTCCAAGACCCCATCTGTAAAGTTTCGCGCCCGCATATTTCAACCGTTTTGATGCGAGTTGCTGTCGTAGAGGTAGTAGTAAAAACCAAAGTTTTAAATCAGGTCTTGTCCCCGCCGCAAAGGGGGGTGGCCAGGATGCACCTCACGATTTCTGTAGCAATCGCCTTACTTCCCGCCTTCCACTCGCCCAATCAAACCATCCCCATTCTCAACCCAACCCTCATAATCTCCGCGACACTTGCTTCCTCCATGTCCTTTTTGGTCGGCCCCTCTTCTAAACCACCCACACCTCAAACTCACAAGCCCTTTTTAAAACATGACTCCTCATCCCTCTCCAGCACGTGCCCATACCATCTACACAATTCGACCTTCGCAGTTCGGCAGCCATACCTATTCCAATCACCAACATTCTGGCATTCAAATCCTCAGTCAGTCTTTTACTATCCATCAAGTTCACACCACACACCATGGCTTCACAATTTGACTCTCTCTGCCCTTTCTCAAAATCCCAATCTCATTTTCACTCAGGGACCATGTCTCACACCATGACAGGAAATCACTGATCCTCACACAACTCCTGTAACCATCCCTTTCATTTCAAGAAACTCCCAAGTAACAATCTCACAGTATCTAAAATTCACCCACCCATACCTTCCTCTGGACGGTCACAGCCCCGCCTCACATCCACCACCCGCCTAATCCTCAACCTAGGTATGTGAACTCCTTGACTGTTTCCACCTCGTCACACAATTTTCCCACCTCTTCCCACTCCCTCAACCACCATCTGCATTCTCCCAACACAAAGTCTCCTTGCCCAAAAAATTGGGGTCACTCTCTTCATCTTTGTGCATATTGAATTTGCCCCACCCTCTTTCCACATATTCAACATGGGTACAACCGTAATCACAACAACTCCCCCTCATCCCCACTAACCTCACTTTAGTCTTCCAGGTTAACCTTAAGGCCCTACTCTCCAAATGCTTCTTCCAATTGCCAAAACGTCTCCCCTCAACCCTCAATTGTCTCCAACACATTAAAACTAAATCATCCAGCATTACAGCAAATCTCACTCATCAAACCTCTTTTGCACTCTACGTAACCACATCAACCACAATTGTAAACACCAACGGCGACAGCACCTTCACCTCAAACTCGGACAAATCATACCCCACTCTTAACTCTTTTTGTGCTCTTCAACAGACTCATCCACACTCTAACCACACTTCTGGGGTATACCCTCTTCCCAGCCAATCCACACTTTCCTCGGTACTTATCAAAAGGCCTCTCCAGGTCCACAAAGCACCTATACAGCTTCTTCCCTTTTGCTCGATATTACTCTTGCATCCTCCTCAAAAATGAACACTGCATCTATCGTTCCCTTCCTGGCATAAAACCAAAATTGCATCTCATCCACTTTCCCTATCCTCCGAATTCTGTTCCTCTAGTACCCTCTCCACAATTTCATGGAATGGCTCCAAACAACTTCCCACCCCCTTATACGCACCACAGATCATTGCATCCCCTTTTTCACTTAAAAATTGGAACTTAACCAATAACAGCCCACCCACAGGCATTCCTTCATCCATCTAAACACCTCCATGACACAATTCCATCAGCACACCAATCCCTATCTCTCCACTCGCAATAATTCATCTCAAACACTCACTTCAGAGGTTCCAGCAGCCTTTCCTGTGTTCATTTCTCCAATTGCATTACCACTTCTCCTTGACTGACTCTATCAAATGGCCTTCCACACATTCAGCCTCCCCCTATGATCCCATTGCATTCTATCATTTCATGATTCTTTTCTTTCATGCTCTTTCAGGACCCGACCTCTATCTTTCTCACTGAAGTTCAACTTTTCCATCAATTCCTCTCATACATCGTCCCCTTCAACATCGTTTCCTCCTTTTTAATTGCTTTCAATAAACTTATACACATGTGGGGTTCTCCCTCAACCAATCACCCCTTCTAAGCCTCTCCGTCATCAGATCTCGACCCCCCACCACTTCTGTGTCGCTTCTTACTCTTATACTCACTTTATTCTATCCGTACCTTTCTCCTCATGTCCTTATAGATCCGTCGTTCTCCTATGCTCCTTCACCTCATCATCCCACTCCGTATCTTTCCTGTCTCTCCTCCCTTTCTTTTTCCACACACTTCAATCACACGCCTGTAACACCACTTCCTTTTAAACACACCCACAGCAGGGACACATCCCACAGCTCGCCCACTCTCATCTCAAATTTCTTTCTTGTCTCTTCTTCTTCAGCTTCCATAAATGTCTCCTCACATGTGCAATACCTTCGACAACACTTCTTTCACCTTCCACTTGTCCCCATCGGCAACCACCAACCTATGCTGTAATTCCAAGGGGAATTACCTTAACATTCTTCACAAACTTTCTCCTCTCCTTACCCACAAGCACAAAATCAATCTCTGACTCGTTTCCCCATGAACGAAGGTCATTCCTTTTGTCTTCTTTCTTAAAACCAACATATTCGCCAAACACACCTCCTTCTCATCACACAACTCTAACAGCATCTTCCTAAATAATATTGGTCGACCAAAAAATGTGGGAACATTTTGCTCATAAACTTCCAAACCAACATCCTTTTGATCGAAGATTTCACGGGTAAATGTGAAAATAAGAGACTTATCTGATACCAAATATGTGGGACCACTTCCGGTTAAAAATCTGGGCTTTCTGAGGACGAGGGCTATTAGCGATCGGGCCATGGACTTTTTTAAATCCTCCAAAATCAGCTGCAAAGTCAATTTCTTTCATGTTCATGTTTTTGTCTCCTTCACACTGAGAAAAAAGCACGATCGATGTATCAAATGGGTGTTTCCATAAGACTAGTAACATTTTGGTTAAACTCAGTTATAGTAAAGATTATAGCACCTTTTAAATCCGTCAGTAATGTTTGTAAAAATCCAATTCAAAGTGACATAAAAACGTACTTAAAGTGCTGGATTACTTCCCAATATTATTTTGGTGGCATCGCCAATATTTGTTTTTAGGGCACGTGCGGACAGCCAATTTCGGCCTTACTGCGCATGTGCTAAAGCCGCCGCTTCACTTTTCAGATTAATACGCACGGCGATGTCAAATCTTTCTGCTCAGTTTATATGAAAAGTACTGTTTTTAAAACCTGTATCCTAAAGATGAGGCTATACTTGGACACAAATGTATGCAAATCTACTCATCACTCACTTCTGGACTATATTCAAGATGGCGAGCTGGGAATGTCACGGAAGCTGATGGATGATTTCTGGCGATGGTTGGCTATCTCAAAAAGAGTGAGTTTTCAATTTCTAAAAAATCCCAAATTTAAATGATCATGTAAAACAAAAAAGTTCCCGATAGAAATGGAGGCGATTATCGCTCGATTTGATTGTTGTACCCGAACTGACCTGGAACTGGGGCAGAAGTATTCAGACCCAAAACTCTAAACTCTATGATTCGAGCTGCAGATGGGCAATATGCTACGACCTGGAGGGGGATATATCCGGTGTTTCACGTTATTAAGCAAAAAATTTTGAAAAATTAAGGAGATTTACGTCCCTTAAACCTCTCACAATTGAGAATTTTCAATCTCAAAAAAAAAAAAAAAACGCGACCCGAATTTTAGTTTATTTTGGGTTCGGTCGGCGAAAGGGAGGACAAGGGCAATCAAACAATTTTTTTCTTGGCCTAATTATCAAAATCTGTTAACATATTGATTATTTCTTAAAATTTGTTTTACCTATAGAGTTTATACCAGTATGCTATTGGGGACAATTCTAGACCCCTGTTGAAATAGGGCTAAATAGTGACCAAGTAGCTTGGCTCTATCCATCTGAACTTATTGAAATCAGATTTTGTTTTTTATAAAAATTGCAGGATAGGATTCCATTATTAAGCTCATTCCTCGGTGGCATAAGCTGACCTAGTCTAGTGCAAGACTTTACGAAGGGATTATAGCCTGACTGCAATAAAGATCTATAAACCCTCATTGAAGTCTTGACATAAGACTAGTGGTGCGCAGCCAATATTACATGAGGAATACCTATTATTTAGGATTGCAATTTTAAAAGGTCCATGGTCCGATTCGGCTACGGTCCGTATGCACAAAAGTTACACCAGGTTAAAGTATTCGGACTGGTCTAAGTCACAAATTAGTTTTGCCTTCAAATTGATAGGTATTCAGTAAGTCTTCATGAAAGGTTAAAACTAGCAAATGTGAAGATTTAAATGCCAATTTCAAAATAAATACAAAATACCCTGTGTCAGGGAAAGGGAAAAATGGTATTTTTGGTTGGGACAAATTTACACGTAGACCAGGTCTACCTTTAGACCAGTCAAACTTCTTTTGTGCATACGGACCCTAAAATCCTCGTCCCCAGGGACCCCATATTTACCAGAAAATTTTCAAATCAGTCAATGTGCGCACACCTATATTTAATAATTATGAAGTTTTGGACACACACCAATGTGAAATACCAAATCTGGTGGTGCCCAAAGTAGGATAATGGGAGCATGGAGCGTTACACTGTCGGAAAATGTTCCCTTTGCTTGCTCTAGTTCTATGACCCCCATACTACGTGCATAAGTGTTGACTCATACTCTGTTTCACACTTTCGCTGGACAATAGAGTGAGATGCACAAGCACTGGCGCCGCACACAAGCGCTGACGCCACACTTAAAAGGTCCCAGGAATCGCGATGATAACCTACTCCAAATCTTTGTGGGACATACATTCCATTGCAATGAACTGGGCCAGAAATAATAACACTACCAGTGAATATTTGTGAAAATTATGGATTGTCAGTGTCAGTCACTGGAATTTTCTATTACTCTTGAAGAAAATCAATCGGTACCACAAATGCCTATCACCAACCCAATAGTGAATGGCTTCATTGTCCCTCCTTGAAAGGAATTGACACAAACCACATCAATTCTATTTGCATCCTGGGACCTTTAAAAGTAGGGCATAATTAAGAGCGCAAAACTAGACAGCAATGCAATAACGCACAGATGTACGTGGATCTTACTTCTGCGATTTCCAATGCCACCAAGTGAAAGGGGAGTTAAGACATCATGTCTGCTCTTTATGTGGTCGTAGGGCTGCCACAGAGACACACACTTCCGTGGAAAGAATAAGCCACGTACGCCCCGGTGTTTGGTCGTTCGGTCCCAGCAGAATAATGAATCCAGATTATAAGCTACCTCACTACTTGACGCGAGCCTCAACAAGATGAGAACCAGAAACTGGCCGATCTAAGGTTTCCTTGCAGAAGTGGGGCTAGTCTGGAAGCAGATCAGGAGAACTCTGTGGTGTGGAACAGCACCACAGACAACTGAACCCATCTTGGTCTGCCACTGCTGGAGCGGCAATGCACAAAACAAGGACCTTGTGCAAATTCAGTGGGAGCAGACAGACGTTGTATTTGTGTACCCATCCTCTGGATGGATCTATTTGGAACACAGTGTTTGGAAACGAGTAGGAAGACGACGACTAATTGCAGTGGCGTAACCAGACCCTTTGCAAATGGGGAGGGAGGGGGGGCAGAAGGGGTGCCAAGGTATTTTTTGAGGGGGCTAACTTGGGTCAATTTTTCTCCATAGACAATGTACAAAAGGTCAGTTAAATTTGGGGGGATGGCGGGGGGGGGGGGCGCCAAGAGTTCCGTTAAATACTTGACTCCACCATATTTGTTGGACTAAATATCATCACCCTTCTCGGGGTCAGTCCAGGTGTTACCACCACCAGTGCCCTGCCATTGGACACTCGCTCTGCCACCCTGCACTGGCAGCGATGCTGGTCTAATATTGCCGCAGCATTGGAATTCACTGGGAACTCTTGCTTTGGTTGGGCTCAATTGCGGATTGTGCATTGGACACTCTGGGCGGCGGTTTCTAGGTCGGTGGAGCCGCCTGGGGGCGCTTGGGTTGTGCCAGGAACAGCTGTGGCAGATTGAACTTGTTGTTGTGATGAGGTTGAGGCACCAATGTTTATCTTTATCATCTGCAGAAAACAAGCATTCCTTATGAATACAGCCTTTAAAAAAAAATGGATTGTTTCATAAGGTGACACCCTTTTCTAACAACTTTTCAACAACCTATGAATTTGGCAAACCTTAAGGAAAAAACACATAAACGTGTGGTTGTGGTTTGGTTCCGTTACGGTTTCTGAATTCATTGGGTGTCAGAAAAGTATGTCCGGAAAGGGTGTCACCGTATTGGAAACACCCAAAAACCATTGTGCAAACAAAAAAGCACCCTCTTTGGCAATAAGAACTAGTGTTACGACATGAAGGCGTCGTCGTACCTTAACATGCCATGTGTCTATTCAATTGCTTGTTTTCATCTCACGAGTATAATTACGACAGAGTTAAAATCACAATTGTGCCACTCTTGAATATATTGTTTATATGGCACCTCAAAATATTAAAGACCACTTTTAGCAGTGATTTTTCTGAAAGAGTAATTATTTGAAATTTCCAGGAATAGCTTTACAAGGGAAGAATAAGCCGGTAGAATTCTCATAACTTACTTTTTCCAACTGAAGTATTGACAAAAAAGGAAGAAAACGGCAGTGTTCAAAGATACGAATCTCTATTGAATTACGTGTTGCAGTTAGTGTCCGTTCGGACACTAATGACTAAAATATCAGATTTCGTCCTTATTAGGTTGCTTCTTGTCCTATTATTTGTAGGATTTGTAGGATATGGTAGGATACCTATACTTGTTACAGACATGCAAAAATCTGATTTTTGATGATTTTTTTGATTTTCTGATATAGCAAATCACTGACAGTGCCTTTAACTGCCTCTATTTGAGCCATTCTCAATAGATTCATCTCTGTACTTCGCCACCACATTTTTAATCAACACTGCATTGCACTGTGGATACAGAGGCGTATCCAGGATGACATACCCTCGGGGGCAAAATGAGGATGAACTTTTGGTGCCCCTGTGGAAATTTGAAAATGGCGCGCCATTCCATGTCTTCTTGTATATGCCTAACATATACAATATTTTTTCTGAGAGAGCGTAGCAAGCCGGAAATTTTTTTGAAATTGTGTCGGCAAATGGACAGTTTTGTCGGCAACCCCCCATTGAAAATGGTCTGGTTTTTTTTTTTTTTTTTTTTAAAAAATCCGGGGGGGGGGGGCACTCCTTAAAAATAGGTGACGGAGATGTGCGACACTATTGACCCCCTTTTTAAACCTGCTGTCAATGAAAGACCCCCTTTTTAAACCTGCTGTCAATGAAAGACCCCCTTTTTTTAACCTGTCACTGAAAGATCCCCCTTTTTTCTTTACTCTCAGTTCATGCCGCCCATTTTTAATCAAATGTCACTGAATGACCCCCTTATTTCTATTTCATGCTCTCACAGAAAGCCCCTTTTTAATGTTATAACAATATAAACTGGGTTTAAATGGTTAGAATTTGCCCGAGAATTACCCCCTTTTTTCACAAAATGTGAGAGGCTCAGTGATTCACCGAGAATGACCCCCTTTTTTTCACAAAATGTGAGAGGCTCAGTGATTCACCGAGAATGACCCCCTTTTTTTCACAAAATGTGAGAGGCTCAGTGATTGACCCCCCAGTTTTGCATCCTCCTCACCAAATGACCCCCTTCTTTTCCTAAAAGTTCCTCAGCGAATGCCCCCTACTTTGAAAGTCCAATCCGCACATCCCCGTCACTTTCATATATGAGTGCCCCCCGGGATAAAATAACAGCTAGTTTCAACTTCCCAACACCTAGCTTAAATCAACAGATGCCAACTTAACGCCGAAAAAGGCTTGGACCATAATGAACATGGTCGGACATTGATTTAGTTGTTCATGAATGAATGCAGCTGCATTCTTGGTTTTGCGTTAGCTCATCTTTGAGGCTCAATTTGAATTTTTTTTCTAATAATAATAACACTACAATTTGATTTTTCCTTTATGGTAGCTCTTTCTTTGACTTTCTTCGTATCCTTTCCATTTTTGACGCCCCTTTTATCTCTATATTCCTCTTTTTTAGATTTCCATTTTGCACCCCTTAAACTTCTTTCAACCCCTTTCCTTCTTATGTTTTGACGCCCTTTTCTTGCCAGTTTCAGTTGCTGTTTTCCAGTGGCGGATTTATGGAAAAGGGCCCTGCCAGCAGCTTAAGAAGCAACTATTCTAAGGCGTGTCCAAGGGGGGCCCTGAGAGCAATATTTTAGGGGGGCCCTGTCACAGCAGCTGCTGACACTGCTGACTCTTAAATCCGCTGTTTTCGCGCCCCTCTCCTATTTTTCAACCTTTTTCAATTTGACGCCCCCTTATTATTCCCCTTTAAACTTAAATTTCCCTTGCTATTCTATGCATCTATTTCTTAAACTATTTTCAATCCCTTTTTTTAGTTTTTGATGCCCTTTGCTATTTTAGCGCCCCTTTAATGCCTTAAACTTTTTCTTAACTTCTACTTTTGACACCCCTTATTTTACCTATTTCTCTTTTCTTTCCATCTTCCTTTGTTCCTTTTTGGCACCCCTTTCCTTTCTCCTCCGTAACCTTTTTTGTCTTAGTTCACTTTTCATTTCAAATTATTTCACCACCCCTTCGTTTTGCTATTATTTTGCTTTTCTTATTGTGCTTTTTGGTGCCCCTTCCTTTACTATTTTTATAGGTTCTTCTTTTTTGTTGCACATGTTTATTCAGATTTCACCCCAATTTTGGCAACCTTCTCATCTTTCCCTTACATTTTCCATCCTTTTCGCAATATAGTTTTCTAATCCTCGTTCCCTCCCCCCTTTTCATTTCCCTTTCCCTCTAATCTATCCTAATTTTCTTTCTTTTTCTCTCCCCTTTCCTTTCCTTTCCTTTCCCTTTTCTTCTCCTCTTCCTTCTTTTTCTCTTTTGTGTCCCTGTGGGTCACGGGGGGGGGGGGGGCAGGTTCCCCCAATTTCCGCCCAAGATCGCTCACTGGGATAACGGCAACCGAGGGTCACCGGGAAAATTTACTCCAGATCGCAGGAAATGATATTTCACAGTCGATTGATTTAGGCCACTTGATTACTTGATAACTTTTGAGTACAAAAGAAACCCATTCACACCTGTAACACAGCTTGTTGTTCAATAGGATGGGTATAATTGGAGACAGCTCCAGTTTACTACAATCTCTACCAGAATTTCTCAGGCAAGATTGGGGTACACGCAGCATGATATGCGCCAACTCGGAAGCACAAATAAGTTCTTGACAAGCGTCACACGATTTGTAATTGGTCGAGAGGTGTGCGCTTATACAGCGATTTAATTTGCTTAATAATCATAATACATTGCGTGCGTTCGGCTTGCCTGAGAAATTCGGAGAGCGATTATATGATACCTCCTTGATTAGACTAACAACTTGATGAAAAATTCAATATTAATTATCAGTACAGTCTCTTTAAAATAAATTGCAAAATCGCAGCATAGTACGAAATCTGCAGGTACCGTACCGCCATTTCACCTCTGCTCGATTGTCATGCCATAGTGCGAGTTGTTTTACGTACTTGCAACTCCGGTCCCTATCCCATTGGAATCGCATTGTGTCATTGTGTCAAGTTATTTGAACACATTAGGGTCAAAGGTCAGATTGGGGTCATCAATCAAAATCTGTGTACAGCAAATTCAGTGTGGTGTGAGAAAAGTGGGAAATGGATCCATGGGAGATGCGCAAAGACAAAGAGAGTGACCCCTAGTTTGGCAAGAGATTTTGTGTGCAGAAGGGAGCTGGAGGGATGGTGGAACAGGAGGAAAAGTTGTGTGATGAGGTGGAGTCAGTGAAGGAGTTCACATACCTAGGGGATAAGGTTAGTGGGGGTGGTGGATGTGAGGTGGCTGTGACACCTAGAGTGAGGTACGGATGGGTGAAGTTTAGGGAATGTGGGGAGTTGTTGCAAGGGAAAAGATATCCTTTGAAGATGAAAGGAATGGTGTATAAGAGTTGTGTAAGATCAGTGATGCTATATGGGAGTGAGACGTGGTGTCTGAGTGAAAATGAGATGGGATTCTGAGGAGGACAGAGAGAGCAATGATGAGAGCGATGTGTGGTGTGAAGTTGATGGACAGGATGAAGACTGAGGATTTGATGCAGATGTTGGGTTTGGAAGAGGCGATGGACCGGTTGGCGAAGGCGAATAGTGTACGTTGGTATGGGCATGTGTTGAGGAAGGATAACGACCATGTGTTAAGAAGGGCTTTTGAGTTCTAGGTGGGAGGTTTGAGGAGGAGGGGACGTCCAAAGAAGACATGGAAGAAGCAAGTGGAGGAGGAGAGTTGGAGGGTTGGGTTGAGGATGGAGGATGTATTGAATCGGGTGAGATGGAAGGAAGGAGTAATAAGGGCGGTTGCTGCGAATGTGAGGTGAATCCGGCCACCCCCGTTGACGGGGATAAAACCGGATTTTGGTTTTAGTAGTAGTTAGTAGCTTATAGGTGGTCATGCGCCATGAGTTGGGGGCAAAATGTGTTACATGCTTGAAACTACAAAAAATTACATGTTTTCACACTTAAGTTAAAGGAGAATAAGTCATCAATTGTTTTTCAGATACCTATAAAACTATATTGTTGTAAAGCTGAAATTGTAAGGAAGACAAATAGGCAACTTGTATGTTAATATACAGGGTGCCACAAATGTCCTATAGGGTGGAAATGTGAAATTTTGGTGTAAAAAGTACAACATTTTGTAACAGTCTAATTTGTTACCTTCAATTCTCATATTGATACAACTCCTTGAGATGTGTAGGGGACATCATAAGCCTTCAAAAAGGGGAACTTGTAACAATGAAATATGTTGCCTTACGGAAGCTACAGGGTGTTCAAAAAAACGTATTTAATTTTTTGCTTTTTTATGACAACATCAGTCAAAACTTTTTAAAGCAACCTCCTACAGAAGAAAGGGTGGCATATTATTCCTCATCAAATTTCCTTTCTGAAAATGTATACTTTTGCTGGGGTATGGTATTTAAAAAGTTATGCCACACAGAACTTTGAGAGCATATATAACACACATAGTACAGCATCGTTTAGGAAAAACCCTTACCTCACAATGCAAAAGGTAGTAAAATTGCAACTATCATCATAGCTTAAACTGTTGTATGGGTCAAATGAATGCCACATAAATAACAAACAAAATAGAACAAAAACAAATATACAAAATTAATTTTTTAACAAATATAAGGTAAAAAATAAATGCCGAAAGCCCTGAATATCAAAAATCCCTAATACTTTAACCCTAACCTCAATCCGTATGCCCTCATATCCTATGCACCCTCCACCCCCGAAACTGACCCATGCAAATTACGATATGTCCAAAAATTTAATGAGCACAAATTTGAACTTGTATCATTTTCAAGCTAAATAAATTACCTATTAAATTAAACAGCACCCATCCTTTTATACCTTTCTTGGTTATAATGATACTTAAAAAATGTTTTTAAAATATTGTTGTGAAAATTAAACCACCACACCTTTTCCTATACCCCAACTCATGGCGCTTGACCAGATACTGTCCATTAACCCTACTTCATTTGACGAAGTGTTTTGGTCAATACAAGTAGAAACTCATATCAGAGATATTGTAAATCTGCATATTTAATTAGCTAGAATTAGTAACATGCATACCTTATGAAGTTCACACACCTGTTCTGAAAGTTTCACAACAAAAGATGCAATCTTGTAATTATCTATAATTCTCTGGCAAAATTCTTCTCATTCCCGGTCAAAACTTTTTTAAAGATTGGGGTTGGCGTGCCTAAATAATTAGCTAATTTGCATTCTTCACGGAAGTCCATTGGATCTGAATTTGCAGGGCAGCTGCATCTTGAAATTCTCTAAATCGAAGATGTTTGGGGGGGGGGGGTGTTAGTATTATTTTCATCCAACCACTGTTTTAAAGATATTGTCCAATAAAATGTACCCTTGGTTTTTGACCCTCTGCCCTCATATGACCTCAAATGACCTTTGACCCATAATTCTGTAAAGGCCTGACATGCTTCATTATAGGCATGGGTTTCACATGACCATAATTGGGTAATCTGTAAGAAGTAGCATCAGTTTTGGTAAAAATGATCTTTTTGAGACCCTTTGGACCCCTTACGTGGACCTTTTGACGCCCCCCCCCCCACTTTTTTTAAAAAAAAAAAAAAAAAACAAAAGCATAACTTTGAACCATTCAGCAAACCCATGCTTCCGATCAAGTATGTGGAAGAGCAATTGTCAGAAAGAAACGGTAAGATCAAAGTAAGTTAGGTCTTACCCAGTAGTGTAAGATATTTAATTTCTGAGTTAGACCACCTCTCGATTTCTTTCTTTTACCTAGCCGTGTGAGTCAGCACGGCTTAGGTCTTGTATCGTGCTAGTTTCTTCTTTCTTATGTTAGCTTGGGTAAAAGGCCAGCTAACATTTTTGGTTGTAAATTTCTTCTTCTTTCTGGCAAACGCTTCCTTTTCGGGGAGGCACTCCCATATGAAGTGGAACACAAGTGTAAGGCTGGCACTTTCCGAACTCATGGGAAATCATGACAGCTAGTACACATGCAAAACTTAGTGGGTCTTTGGGGGAGAGCCAAATTGACCATAAATAGGGGTTTTGTGGGTGACAAATTTGCCTGTATTTTCTGAACAATGGGGGTCCTTGAGTGAAAATAGGAGTGCCCCCCCCGGGCCAACTCCTAAATTCTACCATCGCTTATCTAGTGCTTAAACGCATGGGTCATTTTTTCAGCCAAATTGGTCAGAAGAACCACTGACCCACGCCACATAAAGGTGTTACAGTTTGGATCAATGGTCATTATGCCGATTAAAAGGTTCATTCCCTGACATTTTTTTATGAATTGCCTTCTTCCATACAAAAAAGTACTATCATTGCAATTTGCTCTCACTCAAGATCCACCAGTCATGCTGCATACGGGGGTGTTCACAGATTAGGCCCAAAAATGCTACAATTCCAATTAAAGGGCATTCCTTGAAATCTATTAAAATCCCTTCTTCCCGCAAATTAAAGGCTATAATCATCACAGATTCGCTCACAGTACCCCTGGTCAGGAGTTTCATCATGTAAGGTGTTTTCACAGATTTGGCCCAAATGCCCACAATTACCAATTAAAGGAGGATTCCATGAAAATCTATGATTTCCTTCTTCTGCAGAAATTAAAGGCTATCCATCATGGCGTCTCGGGCCCTGCCATGCCCGCTCTGAGGGGGCAAATTTCCCAGTCTTGGTAAATTTTCCCTCTCATGGGGGTCATTACCAATTTAAAAGGGGCAGTTCCTCTATGAAAATCTATGATTCATTCTCCTTCATTCTCTTCCTCTCGCAAATTAAAGGCTAGCATCACGAGATTCGCTCACAGATCCTCTGGTAGGGGCTTCATCAAATGGGTGTTCACAGATTTGGCCCAAAAAAAATGTTCACAATTACCACTTAAATGGGCATTCCTTGAAAATCTAAATGAATTCATTCTTCATTCGCAATTAAATGCTATCATCAGCATGTTCACAGGATCCCCTGGGTATAGAGGCTACATTATGGGGTGTTCACATATTAGGATCAAATGCCACAATTACAATTCAAGGGGCATTCCTTGAAGATCTATGAATTCATTCTTTCTCGTAAATTAAAGGCTATCATCATGAGACTTGCTCAAGGGATCCTGGTAGGTGGCTTGCCTAGTGGGCTGTTCAGAGATTTACTCAAATGCCACACTTACCAATTAAAGGGGCAATTCCTTCAACAACTACAAATTATTTCTTCTACAGATCTGCCCAAATACTACAATTGCGGATTAAAGGGGTATTCTTGAATTCCTTCTTCTATAAATTAAGGCTATTATCATGTGATTTAAGTTTTTCAAACAAGATTCCCAAGATCCCCTTTTATGGGGTCACCATAATGGGGTGTTCACAGATTGGAACCATGTGTCATGATTACAAGACAGGACAATAATGATTCAAATTTCAGGGAAAGCTTGCGTGTTGATGTGGCCCAACACTGTTTGGAGGTCATCATTCTGGTGTCAGAGGTCATCCACGGGTCAATTATAACAAATATAAGATCATTAAGCTCAGAGAAAGTCAAATACTGGAGCTGGGGTTTGGGTCATCCAGGGGATAAAATAAGAAACTTTGAACAATCTATCCTTCTCGACACCATTTTGAGGTCAAAGGATTGATCATGTTTGAACACAGATATGGGTCAAAAGTCACCAGCTAACATTCGTGCTCGCTCGAGCAACAGTCAGTTTCTTTCTTCTTACTATGACCCGGTTCTAGGGGCATAGTAGTCTGCTTGTTCTGTTTTATTTATATCATGCGGTGCAAGCCGCATGATCTACTAGCCTTCCTCCTTCATCGATTCTTTTCTTTCTTTCTTTCTTGATATATCATGCGGTGCAGCCGCATGATAGATGAATTCTCAATCGTCTTCTTTCTTTCTTAACTCATGCGGTGCAGCCGCATGTATAACTAACTTACTGCCTTCTCTCAGATTTTGCTTCTTTCTTTCTTCTTTCTTGTCTTTCCTTTTCTTCTTTCTTCTTTGTTTTTACCGTCACTTAAAATGCCACAGTTGCCAATCTTGGTCCATTGTAACGATAATTTCGGGCCACAAGAACAACCCCTGACCCAAGGTGTATAAACAGGGTGTTTCCAGTTTAACCATAGGGGTCACGTAGGGTCAACAACGGTCATTGTCGCGCTAAACCACCCTTTTCTTCCCTACTTCTCCCACGTTGCATTGCTATCGTCGTGGCCATGTCACAGTGATTGCCAGATGCCTGGCCATATGGCTTTGTTCACAGATTTTGAATCCAAATTCATTTAGGGGCCAAAAAAGGGGGTAGGTCTCTCCAATCCCTCTAATATTCAATGCTACTAGGGTTACACAGTTAACGTGATCTTTACCAGACTTCTTCAGAATACCCCTGACCCATTGCCACACATTGTGTTTGACAGATTGGGGTCAACGGTCAACAAGTCCATTAGAGGTCGTCGTCTCTTACTACCCTCCTTTGTTGCTGGTTCTGCCTCAAATCAATTGCTCTAATCACTAGACTTGGTAAGAGAACCCGCTACCCAGGCCCATATGAAGTGTTTTACAGATTGGGGTCAAAGGTCACGTAGGGGTCATTACAGGTCAAGTCGCTCTTACCCCCGTTTGGCTGTTTCTGCCACAAATCATTGCTATACGCCCTAGACTGGTCAGAAGAAACCACTGACTAATGCCCATATGGGGTGTTTCTCAGATTGGGTCAAAGGTCACCTTGGCCCAATTAAAGGGGCATATTCCTTTGAAAATATTGATAGACCCCACACCAGATATCAATGCTATAATCAAACCGGACTTGGTCAGAAGAATTGCTGACGCAATCCTTATAATGTGTACATAGATTGGGGTCAAGGTCACATGGACAGTGCAAGTAGTCACCGCATTATATACTCTTGCTTTCTAAAGCACAATTGATGCCTAGTTTCTTTCTTTCTTCTTTGTTTGTACCTTGATTCAAAATGCTACTATGCCAGACGCTTGGTAGTAGATGTAACGGAAACAAATTTGGTCACAAGAAACCCTGGACCAAGGTTCATATACGGTGTTCACAGTTGACCATAGGGGGTCACGGAGGGTCAATAGCGGGTCATTGTCGCGCTAACCCCTTTCCCACTTCTCCCCCAGTTCGGATGTGCTATCGATGCCATTCGGGCACAGTGAGTCCAGATGCCTGGCCTTATGGCGTTTCACAGATTTTCAATCCAAAGTCATTAGGGGTCAAAAAGGAGGCAGTCTCTCTAACCCTCTTAATATTTCAAAAATGCTACTAGGTTACCCGGTTGGCTTGGTCTTGAACCAGACTGGTCAGAATAACCCTTGACCCGAGTGCCATTTACAGGATGTTCACAGATGGGGGCAAAGGTCACACAGGGGTCCATTACAGTCAGTCGCTCTTACCTCCTTTTGCGTTTCTGCTACAAAATCATGCTATAATGCACTAGACCTGGTCAGAAGAACCATCGCCACCCAAGGCCCATTTGTGGCAGCAGATTTGAATACATAGTCTCAGGGGTCAAAACAGGCCACAATCTCTTTCTAACCCCTCAATTTCAAATGTAGCGTCGGTAACGATCCGCACCGCAGGCCCTCAGCCAATCGTTTTCAAGCGATTTTTTAGTCAACTGGCCCCCGTACAAACGCGCCCTAGTACTGGTACCAAATCCCAGTATCAACTCGCCCCACATATACCAACTGGCCAAGGTAGTACCAACTTACCCAAACTATATCGTATACAAACTGGCCCAAGTCAGAAGAACTGCTCACCCAACCCTTATAATGTGTTCATCGTTGGGGGTTCAAAGGTCACATGGGGCCCAGCGCAAGTAGGTAACCGATGAATACTCGTGCTTTCTAAAGCACAAATCGATGCCTAGTATTACTTGTTCTTCTTTCTTCTTTGTACCTTGCTTCAAAATGCTACTCGTTGGCCAACACGGCCGGGCCGATATGACCAAAAATTGTCAGAAGACCCACTGACCCAAGTTACATCAGGGGTGTAAATATTTTGACCTTTGACCTCCGTTGGGTCAATAGAGGTCAAAAACTAAAAATCTTTGAGGCCTACTCCTTCTACAGATTAGGTGCGCTACGTACGTAAATTCCACATGAGCATCCGTCTTTTGTCAGTGATACAAGCTTGTACACCGAATTAATATCGGGAAACTCATTAACATTCAAAATGGCGATTATTAAATTTCATATGCATTTAATGCCTATATCTCAAAAAATCGATAAAACCGGATAGGTGAGTCTGTGCAAAAGTTGCGGATAATGTCGAGACGAATCATCACGTGACAGAATATTAGCCATAGGGGTCACGTGCGAGATATGCAAATGAGCTAATTAATATGCAAAAACGTATCACTTCATTAACCAAAAAGTAGATAGTTATTCCAAAGTTGTTCACAAGAACCACTGGAACCGCTCTATTAACTTATGCGAACATTTTGGGCTCAAAAGGTCAAATGGGTCATCTAGGGTCAAATATAAAAGAAGCTAATTGACCTAAATAGCTGTCTCTTGTAGGCATCAATGAAAAGTGCAAAAAAGAAGTCACAGTGGACCTCGCTATGTGGAGCCATCGTTAGGGTCAAAGGTCAAAATACACAAATATCCAAAGTTGCTTACAATTGCTAGAATACCTATGTAATCTTGTAAGGCTCAAGTTCACACTCAGCGACAAATGAAATAAAGTCGACATGGTTATTGTGTGCCCATTCTGGGAAAACTTGATTATCAGGATACCCCACTGTCATTGCCAAGTCTTTGTCTACTTCACATCAACCTGACGCCACATCAACCTGACGGGCAAAGTATCCGGGAGTAGTCGCTAGTTGTTACTATTATGTTACTTAGATTAATTCATAATTTGTGTGATGCTAATTTGATAAGTTAACTCTTCAAAGTGAAATTAAATCATAAATCATTGCTAATTATTGGGGCCTGTTTGTATAACAATATATTGGGGTCAAAAGGTCACCTGGATAGTGCAAGTAGAGTAGTCACCGCATAATATACTGTGCTTTCTAGCAATCGATGCCTAGTTTTCTTCTCCTTCTTCATACATCGCTTTTTTCGCCTTCTTCTGCCAAAAGGCCTGGGCCGATATTGGACACAAAATCGGCAGGAAGAAGAACCACTTGGCCCAAGCTAAATCAGGGGTGTACATAGTTGACCTTTGACCTCTCGTAGGGCGTCAATAGAGGTTCAAAAACTAAAAAAATCTTGGAGAACCTACTTCTTCTACAGATAAGGTGCACTACTGCTGAAAATTCTACATGAGCATTGTCTTTGGTCAGTGTATACAGCTTGTACACAGAATAATATCGAACTCATTAACATTCAAAAACTGGCGGCTTATCTAATAATATGCAAAAATGCTATATCTCAAAATCGATAACACTTGGATAGGTGATGGTCTGTGCAAAAGTTGCGGCTAATGTCAAGACGAAATTCATGTGACAGAATATTGGCCCCCAGGGGTGGGGTCAAATGGTAGATATGCAAAATGAGCTAATTAATATGCAAAATGCTATAACTCATCGACCAAAGTAGATATTATGGAAAATGTGTTCACAAAGAACCACTGGGAAAGCTCTAATTTCTTATGTGCACAGATATGGGGTCAAAGGTCAAAATGGGGTATCTAGTGGTCAAATATTAAAAGAAGCTTAATTGACCTACTTAGCTATGCCATCTTGTAGGCATCAATGAAAGGAAAAAAGGTCCACAGTAACCGCTTAAAGAGCCAGCGTTCACAGGGTCAAAAGGTCAACATGACAATGGATCAACTCCTTAGATATGCCACGGGTAAGCCCCTACACCGACCACCCACTGCAAAAATGAAAAGGGTCAAAGGTCAACAACAAAAACAACTCGACAGTGAACTATGGACTTACTCATACGTAACGGCCATAGTCTCTGGAGTTGTCTAGTTTCTTTCTTTCGTTCAAACGCAACATTCAGAATGCTACTAGTACCAAACGGTTTATCCGATTGCCACAAAAATTGGTCAGAAGAAACACTGACCCAGGTTACCTATAGGGTGTACACAGTTTGGGTCAAAGGTCACGTGAGCCAATTGAAGGGGCATTCTTTGAAATTTTTCGGAACTCTATAAAAGCCTTCTTCTTGCCACAGAATAAGTCCCATGATCACCAGATGTTATCAGAAGAACCAATGACCCAAGACCCCACCTACGGTGTGTACGAGATGGCTGTTTCAAAGGTCATGTGAGGCCACGACCTTAAAGGGGGCATCGTCAAAAATTCTATAATTCTTCTTGTTCCCACAAATCAATTGCTATAATCAACAAGACTTGGTCAGAAGAAAAGAACTGCTGACCCAAGGCCCCTAGGGGGTGTACCACAGAAATTTTGATCGAAGGTCAGTAAGGGGTCATTAAAGGACACTTTCGGTCTGAATGTGAAAAATCTTCAAAAATTCATATTTGCTATATGCAGGGTATCATGGTCACGTGACCCATGAATAGAAGCAGCTTGAGACCCTTCACCAAATTTATGCAGCAAATGGGGTCAAAGGTCATTTTAAAGGGGCACTTCCGGTTTTAATGTAAAATCTTGCAAAATTCATATCTTTCATTGGCAATGGTAGAGCTATGTCACAGACTCAGCATATGAAGCAGCTGGAACCTTCACCAAAGGTTTGCTCAGCATGGGGGTCAACGGTCAATTAAAGGGGATACTTCCGGTATTAATGTGAAAAAATTTCAAAAAATTAAGATCTGTCAGATGCAAGGTCCATGGTCACGTGACCTATGCATATGAACAGCTTCAGACTCTTCACAAAATTGTGCGCGGTATATGGGGTCAAAGGTAATTTTTTCCCATGGCTAGGTTCGTTGCTCTTTGAGCACAAATTTGCCTCTAGTTCTTCTTTAGCGTACCTTGCTTCAAAAATTGCCTAGTGCCAAGGCTGGGCCGATATTGACCAAAATTGGTCAGAAGAACCACTGAGTCCCAAGGGACATCAGAGCCGGTGTACAAATTTTGACCTTTGAACATCTCTAGGGGTCAATAGAGGTCAAAAACTAAAAATCTTTGCAAGCCTACTTCTACAGATTAGGTGCGCTACGTACGAAATTTCCACATGGTAGCATCGTCTTTGGTCAGGGTATACAGCTTGTACACAGCATTAATATCGGAACTCATTACCCATTAAAAATGGCGGCATTATCTAATTGAATATGAAATTGCTATATCTCAAATCAAACCACCGAGATTGGTGATGTCTGCGCAAAAGTTACGGATAATGTCGAGACGAAGCATGTGACAGAATATTGGCACCAGGGGTCACGTGCAAGATATGCAAATGAGCTACTGTTTAATATGCAAAAAACGCTATAACTCATAACACAAAGTAGATATTTATGTCAAATTGTTCACAAGAAACACTGGAAAAGGCTCTATTTACTTAGTGCACAATTTGGGATCAAAAGGTCATCTAGGGTTCCCAAATATAAAAGAAGCTAATTGACCTAAAAGCTATGTCATCTGTTAGGAATCAATGAAAAGTGAAAAGATTCCACAGTGACCGCGCTCTGTGAGCCATCGTTAAAGAAGGGGGTCAAGGCAAATAACAAACAAACTATCAGTTGCTTAATATTGCTAGAATACCTATGTCATCATGTAGGGCTCAAGTTCCCCCTCAACGACAGATGAAATAAAGTCCTACACGGTAATTGTGTGCCCATCTCATCCATCTGGGAAAACTTGATTATGGATGATACCACTGTCATTACAAGTCTTTGTCTACTCTCACAATCAACCGACGGGGATTTAACGTGAGTTGTCTAGTTGTTATATTATGTTACTTAGATTATTTATAATATTTTATATGCTATTTTAAGTTTAACTCATTCAAAGGTGAAATAAATCATAAATCATTGCTAACCCTTTGGGCCTGTAACAATCGATTGGGTGTCAAAGGTCCACATGGACAGTGCAAGTAGTCACCGCATGATATACTCACGTGCTTTAAAGCGCAATTAGATGCCTAGTTTGGTTCATCGGTCCGCCCGCATGCTCCAAACCTGCTGCCGCCCGAAAACTTTGCATTATTTTTTTTTAATAATCATTATTTGCATAAAAATGCTCTTCACAAATCAATTTTCAAAATTGTATTTCTTTCTGTCTGTTAAGGACTATCAAATTCCAATATTAATCATCAAAATGACTTTAACACTGGGGTTTCTCATACAGTATATCAGACAAGTCAAATACCTTTCCTATACAAGTGTCATGTAGAAAATTGTTTAGATTTTGGACTCTAATATTTCTATTGAACCAAACACAAGTGCAATTCTGACTCTTAATTTCATGGTTATCATAACCAAGATCTTCAACAGCTTTATCTCTAAACACATACCATGAACTTATTGAATCAGCCAATTGCATATTTTTTAAACGAGAGAGAAGAGTTTCTGGAGCATGAGATTTCCATAAAATGTTAGCATCAGTATGAAATTTCTCCAGAAATGATAATTCAATTGATTTCCAAATGCACTCGTAATTAGCATCAATGTTTTTTTTTCTTGATTTGCTAATAAATATTTAATGAAATATCAAGTTTCAAATCATAAAACGGGTATAATTACACAATAAAGAGTACATGCAAGCTTGATCGAGAAACTCTATCCGTCAACTGCGCCAGTTGATGGATAGAGACCGACCCTTTCGTAAATTCGGGCAGGCCTGCGTTGCAGAAAAGTTTGACAATGGACTTTGATATCAATTGCACTTGCAAAGACTTTCAGATCAGATCAACTCTTTTCACTGAGGATGCTTAAGCAAAGATTAACCGGTTAATCCGGTTATGTTTTGGTTTAACTTTCCGTCCATTTCTGGTACATTTTGACTTCTAACCGTAAATGCAGTGGTATTTACGGTTCTAAATTTCGAACAAATGCAAGCAGACTCTGAAAATGATCAGATGATTGAGATTTGTTGATGTAATTGAACTTTCAGCTCTGGCTGGAACTTGTTAACTCGCAAGTCAACCAATTAAAATACATAATGAATAAAAAAATAAAGCCTCATGACCTTTGAAAAATGTCTGGACGCAAATCTAAAAGTTTCATTCTCAATGTCATCATCAAACTTAAAGGCAGACTCAGAGATCTCAGCGATGAGGGTGCACTAAATTTTCAAACAAATTATGTTTTTTGCATATATGCATAACGCTTATCATATACTAATCACTGGGTGAAATTAAAGGGATTAGCAAGAGAATCGAAAGGGATAATGCGAGAGAATCGAAAATTGTGGAAATGCATTCTTTAACTTATAAATCAAGGATAAGTGTGTACAATTCCATATAACTGTAATGTAAATGTAGAAACAAACCACCAAATAGTGAAAAAATGGAAGTATCTGTATCCGAGGGAATTTGTCATAAGGCATACAGCGATGCCATCTCGGCACCGATTTACCAGCCGTTCACACCACACTATCTGAAAATTGCGTGTAACTGGTAAAGCATAGTGTTCCGTGATCATTTACCATTAAATATTGCCAAAGGAAGTATTTTGCTGGGTTGCCGGCTCAAATACGAAGGAAGAAAACTCGCAGCCGGCTTTTAACAAGATGCGCGATAAATCGCTCGGACTCAAAGCATTTTAGATGCGCGACTGCGCGCGATCGCGCGCGCGCGCCTCAAAAGACAAGGTCTGGATGGTATCTCAAAATCTACACTAAACAGCTGGTTGTGGTTTACTCCAGTACAGAACAAAGATCGATGATGTTTGTGTTTGAGGTCAAAATATATAGATCCTGGTGCACAATATCACGCTTAAAATCTGGGATATTCACAGGGAAACGTTTTTTATCACAAGTCGGAATTTTGAAACGCACGTATAGAAATTACAGAATCGGATAAAAAGTACTCAGACTACTGACTTGTCTTTAAAGCGACATAATGGCATAAAAAAATATTCAGACATAATGAAAAGGACCCTTACTGAAATCACTTCCACAAGTTTGAAAACAATTTGGATGTTTACATTCTGTAAAAACAGTAAAAACAGGAAAGTTCCAGAGGGGGAGGTGGCAGTTCGTCTGAAT
Source organism: Ophioderma brevispina (assembly GCA_023653785.1). Taxonomy (NCBI): domain Eukaryota; kingdom Metazoa; phylum Echinodermata; class Ophiuroidea; order Amphilepidida; family Ophiodermatidae; genus Ophioderma; species Ophioderma brevispina. The sequence goes on from JAMKCH010022903.1 coordinate 60,968, forward strand.
ATTTTTTTATGCCATTATGTCGCTTTAATACATGGATTTCAAACCAACCACTTGCAGGTTTTTAGGTTCACATATCCATGCCAGTAACAAAAATATAAAAATATTTTGATTTTTTCGATGTTTCGGATTAGCAAATCGCTGCTTATCCCTTAGGCTTTAACTAAGCTCAAATCGAAGTCCTTCATATATATAAAATCACAACTTTGTTAAAGGTGCAACGAGAGATTTCACAGGTGTCCCGAAAAAATCGAAAGTACTGATTTTTGCCCTGATGTAAAGCTTTTCATCAAAAGGATTAAGCTGAGAAATGTTTCTTTGGTACAAAAATTGGGATATTTCTAATTTCGTATCTGGGAGCAAATACAAAATTCAGCCTATGTTTTATATTGAAATATTAGCCCGAGGTTGCTCTGGCTTTTTCCGCTACGATAGCCCCTACTATCTCCTCTCCCTAAGCCAGAGCGGTAATTCATTCAAACACCGGGGTCCACTGTGCCACAAAGAGTAAAGAATTTTGTATTACTTACAGTATTTATGACATGGAAATCCGTCCCATTATGAAAAACTTTGATGTCTTAGCATTCCTACTAGCTCAATGTTCAAACAACGGTGCACAGGTCATGCTTAAATTCCGTGATGAATGTTGACCCTAAAAAGCCGAAAATTGAACAAATTAGAGCTAAACATGTTAGTAATTATTGGTAATCAGCAAAAAGCGTGCTCGTGCCTATCCTAAAAACCAAGGGAACTCGTATTACGTGATGCGTAAAATATGTCACAGCCGAATCCGAATGTCGCGATCAGTTAGCAGTGATAAAGCAAATACAAACACCCCACCCCCTCCCAACACCATACAACACTCAACCCCTCCCCAAAACATCCCGCAAACCAATCCCCCCTCGCCAACACCGCAACACCCACCCCGCCCCAACACCCCCACTCCCCAACAAACACTCTGCAAAAACCCCCACGCAACCACCCTACCCCATCCTTAACCTCCCAAACCCGCCACAATAACCTGTAACCGCCTCCGCTTCACAAAACACCCCGCACCCCACCATTCCCCTCCCAACACCTGCAACACCCCAACACCTGCAACACTCCACCCAACACCCGCAACACCACAACACCGGGCATACACGCGATCCCGCCAAATACAAACGGTGCAACAACACGCACCCGACCAAAACCCGGCCAAACAAGCGACCCCCGCCCCAAGAGAATCCGAGAAACACCTAGCACCCAGGCCCCAACACCCCGCAACACCCACACCCTCCCCAACACCATTGCAAAATCCACAACACCATGCAACAACCCATCCCCAACACTGCCACACAGCCCCCTTCCCCAACACCTGCAATACAACACCCCATCCTTTAACACCCCCGTAAACCCAATCCCCCTCTCACCACCACCCCACCTCCTCCCCTTATGGCAATAGTAGTCCTCATTGTAGCAAAGGAATTTTGCCTATCCAATGTAAGGTTTCAGGAGATTACAGCAATTACGCATATTTGAAGTAGCTCAGTGACATACCTAAGCAGCATATCACATACTTCAAAATGCCAAAAAAGGTGGCCCATGATAGGCTTTCATGCCGCGCAGGAATTTTGAGTATCCGATATACCATTTCAAAAATATAGCAATTACGCTGATTTTTGCATATTAATTAGCTCATTTGCATACTCAATTTGCCCAAAATACGCCCAAAATCTAATCAGGTCGAGAACTCTTCAGCCCGCTTCCTTCCACCAAGTTACATCAATATACGCCTTACGGAACTCCAGAAAACTTGTATACAGGCCTTGCAGGAAAATTCTCGTAAATTATGCAAATTAGATACTTAATTAGCATATTTTACGGCCACAATCTAATCAGGTCGAGAACTCATCAACCCGGTTCTTTCCACCAAGTTACATCATTGTCACCCTTACGGAACTCCAGATAAATCGTATACAAGGTGGGTTAACATTTTTATCACGGACGAACGGACTAACGAACGGACGAACAGACGCTGCTCATTTCATAGTCCCCGTTCCGAACTCGTTCGGCGGGGACAATAAACCGGGAACAATACAGGGGCGACTCACTGATCTAGTGGGGCGACTGCTATGTTTAAATTGGGATTTTTAACATTAAGAAATCACCGTTTCAAAATAATCAGATTTTAACCATGAATGGAAAATTAGTCAAGGAAACAACGTGCATGTAGACTATGATAAAAGGTATTAAGATTTTCAATAAGTGCTGTTTTTGTACTGATTCTGAATTTGCTTATTCCGCATCGGACCCGCTGCGCACCCACCCCGGCTTTTTCAATAGACTCCCGTGCATAGCGTCGCCGTTGTTAGGAGGTAGGTACGGACGACGTGCAACGCTAAGCCTATGGAACGAGATATTGAATCTCTTTCAAGACATTTCTGTAGCCAAATAGGTAAGAAATCTATTGAGTGTGTCTAATCTATATGAAATTACTATTATGACACAATATTTGGGTGGTTCAAAATCTCTTGTTGCACCTTTAAATACGGTATGGCACTATGAAGAAAATTGAAGTCAGTGTTGTTTATTCTGTGCATAAATGTTTTAACTGCATGGAAACAAAAAATCCGATTCATCTGTAACTTTGGAATAAGCATTAATTTAAAGGTGAATATCTTTAGTAGATCATTTTAATTTACTTATAATACTAGTTTTACTACACAAACATGCAAAAAAATTATATTTCGAAATCTGAGACTACAACTTTTACTTTTTTTTCACTGATTCACTTTCATTGAGTCTTGAATTTCATTTGAAATCAAAAAGCACACGTGCATTTCATTTCATTCCATACTGTGATACTTACACAACACTAAGTTTTCTCGATGTCATACTCATGTACTAAATTATAACCTGATTTTTTTTCTCCCACTTTTAGTTCGATGGTCACATAACATGGTCTAATTCTAAATCACATCACATTCATGATGAAGCAAATGGTTTCGCAACTTTATTGGAAACCACAAATTTTGTATCAAGTTAGATATGTAAACGTAATGTATTATTTTTCAGCTCTTTTCAGGTAGAAAGAGGGTACATTTGTCAAAAGTAAAATGATAAATATTTTAAATATTTGTTTTTCTAACTTATATGCATTTACTATGCATTTAAATCCAATTTTAATTTGTAATTTTCTTCAAACAAATTGTAAAAGTAAAACATCACGAATATATCCCAAGATTCATCCTGCTTAAATATGGCCGCGCCCATGTAACGCTCAACTACACAGGAAATAAGAAGTTAATTTTCTTCACATTTTTCGAACTGATCGTTGTATATATTTGAGAAATCGAAGGCTGTCATCAGCTGAGTTATCAGAAGGTGAAAATTGGTAATTTCCTTTTTCGATAGATACCATATACATCGTAAATAAGCCTTGTTAGTTGTTTAAAATGCAGAAATTTACTGTCATAGCTGTTGAATTCCACTGCTGGCACAGGCTGGGACTGGGGTTGGGAAATCGTCCGCTTTGTAACTTTAGCTCAAGAACTCTAGCCTGAGAACTCGGTCTTTAGAAAGACTTGACTGACATGAAATGAATATTATCTTGTTAATAGTTATGTTAAAGGCACTATCAGTGATTTGCTAAATCAGACAATCGAAAAAAATCATCAAAAATCAGATTTTTGAATGTTTGCAGTTTGTAACAAGTACAGGTATACCCTGCAAATGATAGGACCAGATTGATTGATTGATTTTATTCAGGAATTCATACAACATGATATACATATATAAAATAAGGGATGAATTCAGTTTTCTGCCACCACATCCAACAACATGCAGTTTATTCCGTCGAGGCTGCCGAATTCATCGGGTGGTGGCAGAATACTAAATTCTTTCCTAAAATAATTACAGCAAGTAGAAAATTCTTGACAATATAAACTATGAATAATGCTAAGAATGGATTTCCGGAGTACCTTTAGAATACCCTACCACACAGCGAAAGAGCGAAGCTACACCTTTTTACAAACTAGGCAGCGGCGACAGCGCGAGTACTAGTTAGTGCATGACATACTACACCCATCAAATGTGTGGTTATCGGCTTTGCCCAGCGGCAACCCTCTACCACACACAAACAGTCTATATACAATGACTTCAACCATGTTTGATTCACTCGTCCTGAAAATGTTACCTTGCAAATATCACTTATTAATGCTACTTCCCAGACAAACTTTGGGTCATATGTAATTCTTAGCATATTTAGGGTACATATCTTACATTGTCAATTTCAAGTTGTAAACGTGAAGGACCAAAAACGGAGTAATATCCTGAGTGAAAGTGTTAACTCTCGTGCAAGCCAACAAAATCCATGTGATGACATGCAGTTTGACCCCTGTAGAGTAAACAAGTTGGCAAGCTATTTTCGCGATAATTATTTTTTGCGATTTTTAAGATTGTGAACGTTTTTTTTATTTGGTTTAATCTTTCTTTGGCAACAGAAAATAATTATACCTTATGAATCAAAAACACTTTCACAATTTTTAAAATTTTGCATTTTAGCGCTCAGAAGAAAACCATAAAAGACTTGAACAATAAAAAGTGCAAACATTTTCCCTTACAGTATGTGACTGTGTGTACAATGTGTTTTAAATTTCTTATTCCGCTGAACAAAGTAGTTCTTCCTTTAATCGTATGTAGAGGTTATTAATCAATGGAAAACAGTATTGCAATGGATATTTAAAAAAATTGAGTTCCTAATAAAGCAATTTATAGTCTTTTTCATTTGAAACCCACGAGAATGAGAAGTTAAACCTGTTACGCGTATAAAATTTTTTTTACATTGGTGTTTCGGCTCCAAAGAGGTCACGAATCTATCTGACCTGAGGTCAGCATGCCGTTTAATTTGTCAACAAACAAAATCTCTGTGTAGCACAAGAATAATTTGATCTTTTTTCACTTTTTTCGATGTTCTTTTTTAATTCAAGCTGGCATCTTGTTATAAAACTGTCCGGTAAGTGTGAATTTGCATATCAGTGGACATTTTTGTAATTGTAAGTGGAGGAAAAGGGAATATTAAAACATGTCAACAAGACTCGCGTAAACACGGTGAAGAATGATTCAATGGAGAGATTTCTGTGGTAGTGGGTTATATCCCACTATCACAGATTCGATCTGTGTAATGACATACATGGCTGTTGAAAATACGTGTTTTATCGCGAGTGTTTCGACGGTGGCGGTAAACCTAATTACTGCCGCAAACTTCTACGTCTGACAGTTAGGCCTACTCATCGAAAATATTGCAACTGATTTAATTACACCGGATATGATTTTTATATTGCAACGTTTTAGCATGAATAAGTATTTCTTTACAACTTATGAAGTATCGACCTTTGGTGAGTTCCAATTGAACACATTGAAGATTTTCCCCATTGTGATCGTGTCGAGTTGTTATAGCCCGTTGAGTCATTTTGTATCACTGGACTAAAGGAAGGGGGTTTGGACTCCCACTTCTACCTGTTTAAGAATTGGGCAGCGGCGACAGCGCGAAGTTCAACCTTTATGAAAAGTTGGCAGCGGCGACAGCGCGAAATTGGACCTTTTAAAAAAGTCTGATGCGGCGACAGCGCGAAGCTCCAGATTTTGTAGGCAACAGCGGCGACAGCGGCAACAGCGATAACGATTGTTGTTCTAGTCCATTGAGTCATTTTGTATCAAAAGACTAAGGAAGGGGGTTTGGACCCCACCTCCTTCTCTTTAAAAATTGGGCAGCGGCGCGGCGACAGTGCGAAGCTCCAGATTTTACAGGCAACAGCGGCGACAGCGGCAACAGCGTGAATGATTGTTGTACTAGTCCATGATTCATTTTTATCGGAGGACTAAGGAAGGGGGTTTGGACCCCACCTCTACCTGTCTAGAAATTGGGTAGCGGCGACAGCGCGAAGTTCAACCTTTATGAAAAGTTGGCAACGGCGACAGCGCGAAATTTGACCTTTTAAAAAAGTCTGATGCGGCGACAGCGCGAAGCTCCAGATTTTGTAGGCAACAGCGGCGACAGCGCACAGTGCTAATGATTGTTGTTCTCTGCCCGTTGAGTCATTTTGTATCAAAGAACTAAGGAAGGGGGTTTTCCCCCCCCACTTCCCCTGTTTAAAATGGGCAGCGGTGCCAATCGCGAAGCTCCAGATTTAACGGCAACAGCGGCGACAGCGTCAACAGCGTTAATGATTGTTTGTTCTAGCCCGTGAGTCATTTTGTATCAAGAGACTAAGGAAGGGGGTTTGGACCCCCACTCCTCCTGTTTAAAAATTGGGCAGCGGTGACATGCTAGCTCCACATTTTTTTTACAGCACGCGGGCCCCCGACAGCGGCAACAGCGAGAATGATTGTTTTGATTCCTTTTTATCATGAGGACTAAGGAAGGGGTTTCCCCTACTTCTACTTGCGGAATCAGTGGAAGCTTCCTTTGTAGGCAACAGTGGCGACAGCGCACAGCGCCTAATGTTAGTAGTTCTAAAACCTGGGTCATTTGAATCAAAGAACTAAAAAGGGGTTGGACCCCTTCCCCCCAACCTTTTGTTTAAAAGTCACCAGTGCGAACTTCCAATCCCCATTATGAAAAGTTGACTGCTTCGACGGCGTGAAAGGTTAACCTTTAAAAGATGGATTACGGCGACAGCGCGAAGCTTCAGATTTTACAGGCAACGCGGCGACAGCGGCAACAGCGCGGATTTTCTAGCCCAATGGTGCAAGGTTAGGACTAGGACTAATTGGAGATTATTATCCATTCGATTCAAGGATGGTAAAACAATTGTGCCAGTTTTAACGTTCAAGAAACCAAATGGTAATATCCCCATACTGTAAGCAATAAATCATAAGGAAGCTGTTTGTTAGTACATTTAATGAGTATTCACAAATAGCTGCCGTATGCTTTATCCCCTATCTAGGTGGTATTGGTGGGGTAAATCATGAATTTTCATGACTGCATCTATCTTTGGGGGTTAAAGGGGGATGGCCCGATTTAAGTATATAAGTTTTGATAAAATCTTGATAGAATGGGCTTCCTTCCCAACCCCATCTTATTAAGTGGAAACTTCGGCCGAATTGAATCTTTGAAAGAACGACCCATCCAGTTCACAACGCCTTGTTAGAAAAATGCTCAATGTTTACAAACATGTTAAATTATCTCAGTTTATCATTACATATGGATTATAACATTACGAAGGATATTCTTTTGAAGAACGACCCCTCTTCACCGTTATTGGTTAAAGTTTGCCGTTGAAGTATGACTCAACTTTCAGAAAACAATTTAGAGGTGCTTGTTTGAAACCATTAAGATGTTGTCAGCGGCGCAAAGCCGCTAAATTAAAAAGTCGATACCGCAACAGCGCGAAGCTCCAGAATTTGTAGGCAACAACTTAGAAGGGTCATTAATGTTTTTTGAATCTTTGTTTTACTAAAGAAGGATAATAATTGAGTTTGCGATGCAAGTAAATTATGTTTAGAAAATATTTTAATAATTGCGGGTTGAAGAACGATTCATCACTGCGATGCGGGTAAAAAATGGTAAGAAGACATTTTAATTGCGGGTTAAGAGCTTCACTTCATCAACCCTTGCAGTGTTTTGGTACACACGTTTAAGACTTATGCCAAACTTAGAAGGAACAATAAACTAAATCTTTGTTTCTAAAGATAATAATGGAGTTTTTTTTTGTAAGGATCAATTTTGAGTATTTGTGTTTTCTAAGAACGATTCCAAATTTTCTAACACGTTAAGAATGAGTCAACTTAGAAGGATCATTAAATTGAAAAAAATAAAAATGTTTTAAAATTAAAAACCTTCACCCTTGTCGTTTTATTCATCAGTAAAATTCAACCAGTAATATGTTTAGAAACATTTTAATTGCGGGTTAAAGAACGATTCAACTTCACCCTTGCTTCTGTTTAGAAAACATGCTCAATGTTTAAAAATCATGTTTTAATATTTGCCGTTTGTGTTTACATAATGATTATATTAAGAAGGTTACTTTAAAGAACGACCCATCTTCACCATTGTAAAACATTTTTATTGCAGGTTTCTTAAGAACGATTCATCTTCACCCATCTTCACCTTTGTTTATAAACATACTCAATGTTTAAAAAACGTGTTCAATATCTTACAGTGTGTGATTACGAAAAGCTTATATAAAAGGATATCTTTAAAGAATTATTGCACACTTTCACTTCACCCATCTTCACCTTTGTTTAACAAAACACGCTCAATGTTTACAAACGTGTTCAATATTCTATCCAGTGGTGTGATTACATAATGGTTTATATCGAAGGATATCTTTAAAGATCGACCCATCTTTGCCCTTGTAAACAGTTTATTACTGAAATTTTAACTACTTGTTCTCCAGTAGAAGAATGATATTTATTAATCTTTTCCCGGAGATGGCCACGCACAAGTGTTGAAAAAAAACCATATGCACTTGGCCGGATCGAACCGGCGACCTCCGTAATCGCGGTTCGAATCCGGCGAAGTGCATATGGGTTTTTTTCACCTTTGTGCGCGGCCTCTCCAGGGAAAGATTAATAATATCCCGTTTATTTACTGGTTAAAGAACTTCACACCAACCTTGCTTGTTTGGAAACACGTTAAGATGATTCAATTTAGAATGATTCATTGATTGAATCTTTGAAGACGGCCCTCTTCACTTTGGCTTAGAAAAACATGTTCAAATTTTCAAAACATGTTCAAGATCTACAGCGTGTGATTACATAATGGTTTCATTAAGAAGGATATCTTTAAAGAGCGACCCATCTTCACCTTTATTGGTTTTTAGAAAACATGTCAATTACGATGCCAGTAAATTAAAGAACGATTCAACTCCACCCTTACTTGCTGTGTAGAAAACATGCTCAATGTTTAAAAAACGTGTTCAATATTTGCAGTTTGTGTTTACATACGGTTTATATTAAGAAGAATATCTTTAAAGAACGACCCATCTTCAACCTTGTAAACATTTTATTTGCGGGTTAAAGAACAATTCAACTTCACCCTTGCTTGTTTTGGAATTGAATTGAATCTTTGAAGAACGGCCCATCTTCACCTTTGCTTAGAAAAAAACATGTTCAAAGTTTTCAAAACATGTTCAATATCTACAGTTCGTGATTACATATGGTTTATATTAAGAAGGATATCTTTAAAGAACGACCCATCTTCACCTTTATTGGTTTTTAGAAAACATGTCAATTGCGATGCCAGTAAATTAAAGAACGATTCAACTCCACCCTTACTTGCTGTGTAGAAAACATGCTCAATGTTTAAAAAACATGTTCAATATTTGCAGTTTGTGTTTACATACGGTTTATATTAAGAAGAATATCTTTAAAGAACGACCCATCTTCACCCTTGTAAACATTTTATTTGCGGGTTAAAGAACAATTCAACTTCACCCTTGCTTGTTTTGGAAACACGTTAAGAATGATTCTACTTAGAATTTATCCTTAAATTGAATCTTTGTTTTACGTTCACCCTTGTGTGTTTTATCCATGATTGAGTATTTGTTTTCTAAAGAACGGGTTCCAAATATTCTAAATTTTGACTAGAAAACCAGGGAACTTTGTTTTCTAAAGGAGGATAATAATGGAGTTCACGATGCGAGTTAAATTATGTTTAGAAAATATTTGAATTGCGGGTTAAAGAACGATTCAACTGCGATGCGAGTAAATTATGTTGGCTTTTTGAAAACATGTCAATTGCGATGCGAGTAGAAAACATTTTCAACATTTTGGCATCAAAAGAAAGCTATTTTTCATATACCCTATGAAATCTTAGGGAGGCTATAAAGGACGTTTAGTTTGGAAGTTATGAGTGAAATATATACTTAAATTGGACCATTTTCACCCTTGTTTGTTGAGAAAATATGTTATTTAGAAAACATGTTAAATGATAAGAGCAGTTTATGTTCGTCAATTGCGTTAAGAAGGATAAATGATAAGAATTGATTTATTGTTTAGAAAACATGTCAAATGATAAGAGTTTGTATTCGTTTATTGCGTTAAGGATAAAATGATTAAAATATATTAAAAGTATGTTAAATGATTAGAGTTTGTGTTCGTTAATTGCGTTTATAGAACAATGTTACATGATAAGAGTGTGTTGTTTATTGGTTTAAGAAGTAAAATAATATAAAATATAACCCTTATTTGTTCGGGAAAAACATGTTAAATGACGGCGATTCGGGACATGTTTGGAAAACATTAAATGTTTGGAAACATTTTATTTGTGGGAAACATTGTGGGATATGAAATTAGAATCGACTAATTTTACCTATTTTCAGGTTTCGGCTTGGTAACTGAAATATTCCTACGTGATCATGGTCGCCGAACTTGCCAGTTCGGCGTGATTAACGAAAATGACTTTAACAATTTGACTATATTTTAATTAAAAAAGGTGTCCCATGCCTCCGTATTAAAATAGCATTTAGCTGTGGGCTGTAGCTGCTGTCGCCGCTGCACTGAGTAAAACCCACATCTGCATTACGAAAGATGGTTGCGTATCAATTCAGTAGGCAGCCATTAATGAGCAAACAATCGCAGCAGTTTTGCGGCTGTCGCCGGTGCCACAGCAACAGCCACAGCTTCACATCGGTAGGTTAAGAGACACACTCGAGTATTTCTCAATAACAAAAAATCTCACACGTTATATAAAAAACAAACGGGAAAAAAGGCCAAATACAAAATAGTGTACAAATCTGGCTCAAAAAGGTAACAAAATCCACCTTTATGAAAAAAACAACGGAGGAAGAGAAAAGGCTAAAATAGCCAAAATCGTCAAAAATCAACAACTAAATTTAAAAATTTAACGATTTTCCCTCGGGCCCCACTTGATAAGCAAGCACTAAGAACAAAAACGTAAATCCGGAGTTTAGGGGTGTTGCCGGTCGCCGCGTGTGCCGTTGCCCGTATAAAAACCATCGCTTCACACTCGATGTATACCCATATAACATCCAATTTATTTAAAAAAAAAAAAAACAACGGGAAGAGAAAAATGCTAAAATAGCCCAAATAGTGTAAAAAAAAAACAAGCTCCAATAGTTACAAAGCAAGCTCACTCAAACTAAAGTATACTCAACGTTCATGGGCTTACATGTAAAACTAAACTCCCAGCTTTATTTAAAACCAACGGAGGAAAAGGCCAAAATTTAGCCAAAAAATCTCGGAGGAATAAGGACAAACATGCCAAATAAGTAGAAATCAAGCTAAAATTAGAACAAATCAAGCTAAATATATAGAACAAACAAGCTCCAGTCTAAATTAAACTCGAACGCTCGTGGTTTACAAACAACTTTATTGAAGAAAAGAAAGGAAGAGAAAGAAAACAACGGGAGGGAAAGGAAATGCCAAAAATCGTAAAAAACAACTAAATTTAAACTCAAAATGTTCAGAGTTTTCTATCATGTCATATTTAAATTGAAATAACTATTATTGTTCTTTATTACGGTAACTGGTACAACCCAGTACCGCTTAGCGGGTCGCCGTTGCCTGGGTTTTAAAAAGATTTGGCTCGCGGCTGTCGCCGTTGCCTGGGTTTTTAAAAAGGTTTGGCTTCCGCGCGGATAATGTGGTAGGGTATCTAAAGTTTAGCCCGGTTTCTAGGGGTGGACCCAGAAAGAAAGTTAATAAAAGCAAACATAATGAGGACAAAATGGAAGTTTTGGTCGTTACTGTCCGTTCGGACACTTACTAGTCTACTACAACACGTAATTGAAGGGAGATTCCTATCTTTGAAACACTTGCCGTTTTCATCCTTTTCTGTGAAATTTTTGTCGTGAGGAAAAAAAGTTAATTATGAGAATTCTACAGGACTTATGCTTCATTTTAAGCTATTCCCTGCAAATTAAGAGATTTGATTTTGCGGATAAATCACTGTAGGGCCTTTAAGTCTAAGACCGAGGGGGGGGGAATTTTAATAATATTGACCACAATGTGACAATTGCAATTTAGTGGGGGGCCCCTATGTCAAATTTGGTGAAGTTCATGTTAATTGTTTGGCAACCACTATTAAACGATACTCTGGGTCTGACTATTCAGAAAATCGATGTTGCCATTTTTTCAATTAATTATGATATTATTGACCTCTAGTGACCTTGACACAAGGTCAAAGGTCAAAAAATGGTCATACATCGTCTAAAGTATATCGACTTGGTACCAAAATGTGGCCAACTTTCACAAAGGAATATTGTCTATGATTGATTTATTTTGTTATTTGACCTTTCGTTTTCTATAAATATGCAAAAATAACATAAATTAGAGACAATTAATATGCCTAAAATGCCTTAGTGCCGGCCCGGCCCTGTCCAAAAGCAAGAGTTAGCCTAAAGTTCTTGCACAAGTGTAGTAATCTGTAAAACTCTAATCTGCTGAAAGGAGAATGAAACACCCCACCCACCACCACCACCCCCCCCCACACCCCCACTAAACATCCCCATATTTCTTGCTATTAGACTAATACAATTAGTAAGTAAAGTAAAGCAAGTTTGTTTTGTAAAAAATGTGCCATGGAGAAATGATCGATGTAGTCTACCAAATCCAGGTAACAAATTGTTGGTACCGTTTAAATAACCCATTGATTTCGCACTTCAGAGACAAAAGTATGTATAATATAGTTAGTCTCGTCACATGTATTGTTGTTTTCATTATGTTCAATACCATGCAGAGACCCTGGATAGTCTCACCTACAAGCAGATCAAGTTAGTCACACCGGTTACCCCCCGGGGGGGAGGGGGGGGGGGGGAGTCAGGGTGTGGTTTGGGTAGGGACGGGCCCCAGCAGTAGTACCCATAGCTACACATTTTTTGGCCAAAAAAGGGACCCAGAGCTTTACCAGAGGGATTGCGAATGGTGGGCCATAATTCATGGCAAATTATTTGCCTTTTTCCTCATAGTGTGGAACAATTTTACTTAGATTGAGAAAATTGACTCATTTTCCCAACAATTTTTAGAAAAAATGGGTTGCGTTTTCCGATTGAGAAAATATTGAAAAACGACCCATTGTCATATACCAAAATTGGCAGAAGAAAGGGGTCATTGCTATATAGAGGCTAAAAATGGACGATGTCTGTGGCAAAGGCCCCGTATGGTCATTTGTGTTGAGAATCCGTCCTGCATATACCCAACCCCAGGCATCACATCAGTGTTATTAAGACCATTTGTTGAAACCAAATTATTTTACACAGTTTGTAAAAACATGCAAGGTAAAATTGTGATTTCTTCATTTGATTGTGCGTATCTTTCAACCCTAGGACCATGCATAGTCTATAGGCTAAAGACCTGTGGACACTGTATTTTTGTGAAAATTTCAGATACAATCTTGACAACCGAGGTTTTCTAAATCAAAATTGTAGGAGGATTCCAAAATCATGGGTTGTCATTTTTTAAATGGTGGTTCTTGGATGAATTTATAGAAAAAGGGGGGGCAAAGTTTTACAAGGTGTATACCAGGTGGACAACAATATAAAAGGGGGCAAAATGGTTTTTAAAAGGGTATACATCAGGTTCAGTACCTTTCAAGGATTACAGAAAGAGATATTTTGCCCTACCTGAGTGTTATTAGTACAAGAGTTACAAGGCAAACAGGTTTCAAGGCTCACACTGGGGGGTGAGTAAAATTCAGATTCATCGGTTGTTTAAAAATGGTGCCAAATGTTGTCTTAATGTACAGAAGCCAAAAATTAAAGGTGCGTTTTTCGAATGACGTTGCGATAATAATAAGAGGGGCAATTGCGTGGTCCAGAGGGTCTATGGGAGACCACTAGTCATATCCCTAAAAGTCTCCCTTTGCAAGGTTGAAAACACAGAATCTATATACATTTTCTTATTAAGTGATGACCCAGGAACGATTTTAAAACCAGTTTCAACAAATCGGACCATTCTATAAATAAGGACCTTGAAATTTGTGAGGCATATTTAACTAAAACCATAGCGTCGTCAATATGGGCTAAAACAATACCTTTTTAGAAAAACCTTATGAGCGACGAACAGATTGGTATAAATTTTAAAACCAATTTTATTTAAACACTTTATTGTTTAACCCTGTACAAATTTTGACCCCTTATTAAAAACCCAAGAACAACATTTTAAAAAAAAGACACCCATGAATTTTCAGATTCTTCATAAAATTCTGTATTGGAAAATACATTGGTGTCAAAATTGTGATGAAAAAAAAAAACTAAACCAAACCATCCATTTAATGTCATTTACCATGTGCTATAAAAGCAAGATCACGTTAGAGTCATCCCCCATATAGCTGCTATTAATGCCCATGGTTAAGTAACTGAATTGTGTTATGCAGTTAGTAAAAATGTTCCACACAAAAATTGCGATTTTTTTTCCATAAAAAATGGGCCAGAACATGGAAACATTGTCTCCTGTCACTTAGTCCATAGATTGATAGATGTTATATTCTTGTTCAACCAATACGTTCACAAATCTTTAAGTGTTCTAAAAAAACACTGTTATCTCAATTTAGCTTCTTTCTCTGATGAACCTGTTTTCATTGAACATTGATCATTATTTCCCTGGTCTTAGTGTATAGAGTGTGTGCAATTAATCGGGGCCAATAGCCCCTAAGTAATGGTCTAATTGTTACAGAACCTAATTCAAAATCATACCCTAAGCTTATGAGTTTTGTTCATGAACGTGGGTACTGGCAGTATGGAGATGGGGAATATCCAGAGGTCAGCAGCAGGTCACCTTCGTACCCCCCCCCACACACACACACACAAATCCCACAAAAAGGGGCAAAATGTCCACCTATTTGTTGATTTTGTCCATAAAATGGTCCAAAGTGTAGAGAAGTTTGACAAGAAAAGTCCACTTTTTAGTGATGAGATGTTCAAAAAGGGCCATTTTTAGGGGGGTGAGTGTGCTTTTACCAAAACGTCCACATTTTCAAAGTCCCGCACCCCTAAACAAGGAGTTTAAAAAAGTACCGTAAACAAGTACAAGTAATTTGATTGGTCTAAAAGACACCCCTAAACAAGTATGGTAAGTGTAATATCCTACCTTTATTGGCAATATTTGACCCCTAAGCAAGTAGAAATTTGTGTCTTTGTAGGCTATACTGAATAGCTCAGTTACACAAAATGGGCCGAATACGATAAAAACTCGAACATTCCAAATCGTACACTAATGTAAGTTCAAGTCCGGTTCGTTTTATTTCAAGATTTTAGTAGTTTTGCTACAAAATTTAGTATGTCCGTGCACAATTGAAAATATACCACTTTTTACGTGTTTCTTGTTCACACATGATATCCCCCTTATCAATGGATGGAAAAATAATTGAAAATCACACAATGCTGGCTGAGACTGAAAAGATAACTAGTAAACACTAACTGTGGGTTGTCTCCTGAGGTCGATCCTGGTTTGTTTCACGGTCATAACAGAACAATCAGTCCGAGAGTTTGGTTTAAACCCTCATCTTAGCAGCGGGGTGGATTACCACACCACCCAGTGAACTTGCTCCGTGCGCTAAAATGCCAAAGCTTTGTAAAAACGCTTGTGGGTAATCGTTCTCTCACCTTCTGGGTCATTTTAGCAAAACAATATGAGTCGGTAGCACTTCACCGGGGTTAGGTCTGCCACAAAGTCAGATAGGGTTTGCCACCTACAATCTTTTATGGTACATTTGGAAAATATCGTCACAGTCAATCTCTCTAAAACTCTACGTTTAGGTACAACTAGTCAATTGCCATCATTTAGAGCTAAAGATCGCATGAAAATCCGATAGTTCCTACGATTTTAGTGCAAATTGGATTTTCGCAATTTTCTATGGAACTGCCATTTTGTCGGCACATGACTTTATGACGTCACTGTGACGCCGATACTAGGTATGTTGGTACTATTTTGGTATCAATGAAAGAAGGAGGACCATAACTAATCTACTAGGTATCAAAATCATAAGCATCATGTGCTTTATACAAATTATCGAGGTTGGTAACACCACACCCCCCCCACCTCCTTGGTAATCCCTGTTACAAAAAAGGCTTGGTAAGACGAAAGGAATATAGAGACAATCACCATTTTTCTCTTCTACATTTTCATGAAACAACTTGTTTTTCTAGTCATGGCATTATATCAAAGTATAATGGGGGTTGTGTAGGTTCACTATACATTGTGGTCAAACAAGCATGAGGCTCCTAACTCTTGCTTTTGTGACCGAACTCACCCCACTGGGGTCTGGAATAAGGCAAACTTTATGACATTATTGGCTCTAAGTAGCTTATGTGCAATAAACATCCAAACAAAAGCTCAAGTAACAAAATAAATATGCATTATACATATTCCTTGTGAAATTTTCCACATTTTGATACCAAGCTCGATAAGCTTTGGACGGTGTATGACCCTTTTGACCTTTGACCTCGTTCGGGTCATTAAAGGTCAACGGAAAAAATGGCACATCGTTTTTCTGAATAGTCAGACCTCAGTAACATACATTTATAATGGTTCCAACAGTAACATGAACTGCAGAAAATCACTCTCTGGAGAACATAGGCCCCTCCACTTAGAGTATAACATTTTAAAAATTATAAATAAAATGTTTCATTGAAAAAGTTAAAGCCTTGACAGTTTACGTAATTTAGAGAATAAAGGTATGATTTTGGGCAGTGTTCGATTTACACCAGAAAAAGGTTACTTGCACTTTTGCAGGTATTTAAGAAAACCTACCTGCACAAAAATGGAAGGCAACCTGCACACAATTTAAGCATCATTTATTAGCATTTTTTTTAAACTAAGAACTTGCACCTATTCTGCTAAACTCCGCTGTCTTTGTCACTGGATTCCCAACATCTAGATCCCTCATTATTAAGCTACCACTTTATTAGATTTTCCATGAGACATCGTCTTCTGCGCCATTGTATTACACATGGATTCAGAATAACAGCTGATTTCGATCCACAATAAACAACAACACTTCGCAGATTGTGAGGCTCATTCAACATGTTATACTTGGGGACAGAAACCCTTTCTGATACGCGTACCATCTGGTTGTAAAGGGGTGGAGCTATCAGCGCTTATGACGCGTGGTCGGTGACCCAGTAACAGCAAATCACTTCGGTGACCAAACTAGCGCAAGCTCATTTTTCTGCAGTAAATATATACGCAGAGAACCAGAGTTGCGCTCGCAAAGGGTTTTCTGCCCCGACTATAATTTCATCGGAACTTTAATAACCGCCGTGGCCTGACGACTCGGCATCACACCACAGGCCACCTTGGGATATCGTGTATTTCTATTGCAAACACTACATGTGGTATTTCTAGAAAATTAACTATTGATATCCATTTACAATACTGTTTTTACGTCCTCTTTCGCTTGTATTTGACAATCTAAAACATTATTTATCTTCATATATACCATTGTATGTTGTATGTTGTTGTTTTCACTAATAGGCCAATTTTGTAGTGTTTTACTATTACGTTAAATTTCCCACGATAGGTAATTTGCGAATTCTGAGCACTGGCGTGTGAGCCGGTCTCCCTCCAGTTGCTTCAATTGCAGATACCCTTCTAGGCAGTAATGAAATATTTTATTGTTGCTACTAGATGCCTGCACAGCAGCGCTTGCTAGCTCATACGACTACTCTAGACAAGTGAGCGTCGGTTATTGAACTATTAAATGTGTAATATTGACCTGGGGATTCCCGAGCGCGTCTTACGCGAGGCTCGCTTGAAGAGACGCCCTCTTGCGAGTAACAGAAACCTGATGGGATTTTGTTGATTGCGATGTCCGACTACCGTGTTTTTCATTTTGCTGCAGTGAAACTAATCATCATTTTTTACAGATAACAAGTAAACTTGGCATCATTTCGTAAGGAATATTTACATGATTTCTAAGCAATTTATAGGTATTTTTCTGGTCGCAATTTCTAATTTTGGTTCTAAATTTTACATGCACGCTGATGCAGGTTCGAATTTTGGAAGGTTACCTGTCCCAGAATCACAATTCGCCTGCATCGTGCAGGCGTGCAGGTGGTAAATCGACACTGATTTTGGTAACCGGCACTCCTACTTTATTACGACGACTTGAAACCAAGGCGATACCTTTATTTTAAGTGCAAGAACGAGGCCGAAGGCTGAGTTGGGTTCAATTCGTCGTAATAGAGAGAGTACCAGTTCCCAAAATCATAAACCTTTTATTCTCATTCTAAACAGCTTTACCATTTAAGGGCATCTTAACCCAATTTCGAGATACATACAAGCATTAAAACAACAAGAAATGAGTGCCACACCCAGTGACAGACAAACTCGAACAACCGTTGAACACGCCGTATCTAACGCGGTATGACCGAGCGTCATTCAATCTTAAATAAACATCAATACGCAGCACAACTACCTGTTCAATTGTCGATAGAACCCATGCATGCACCAATTAAATTCGCTTGTACAACATTTCACAGCTGTTTTTAGAATAACTAATCAATCTAGGCCAAATCTTACAATGTACAATAGTAGCAAGTTATGGAAACATTAATGTGTTTTTGCCATTTTTTTCAAATTTGGGCAATTCCACCATCATGGACGTTACAGTTTACCCCACTTCCGTTTCAAAAGGTATCCAATAACCATAATGCTTTGGATGTTGATTTTTATTGTGGTAGTGTTAGGAAATTGCTAATTTTTAACCATGGAGCATAAACATTTTAGGTAACCCCAACTGGTTCTATGATTTACGAAAGGAATCATTGACGTTACGAGAATGGACGAGCATTTTTTGGACAACATTCAGTACAACTCTCTGAAGTTGCAACCTTAAACTTCATGTTTCCTGTTTAATAATCGTAACCATAACACAAAGTATCTAAACTTGAATACAAAGTAGGGATAACCCTACTTTAGTATCGAAACACTTCAACAATGAAGGTCATGGACGTTACATTTGTGGAATGTCATGGACGTTACACATGTTGAATTTACAACACTTACTCATATCCCTATGCGATAAGTTAGGAGTTCGCAGGATGCAAATTCATGAAGAATCACACGAAGCGATTCCGCAGTGAGTCTCGAGTCATCCATATATGAAATCAATTAAAACATCCATTGAATCATGTAGTAAATGTTGTCATTTCAGTAAGGTGATTCTCCCGCAAACTCACCAAATTTGCCCACCTGGTTTATGTCTTATGCAGCCCTATTGATTATTAGACATAATAATTCTAGAAAAACTCCAGATTAATTAACAAGATATACGCTCTAGAAAATGTGTCATGGACGTTACAAGGGGACATCACCGGTGGAATTGCCCATTTAGTGACGCGGGTAATTGTCAATCTCGCTGCCAATTGAAATACTGTACAAAATGATGACAGAGCTCACAGTTTTTACAACATGCCATGAGACAGGATTTTTCTTATATTAATGTCTAAAGGCCAATATGTTACAAAAATCCTGTCAGCAATTACTGGGATTCATTCATAAGTATTATTGGGATATAACACTTGTTTATATGCCCGCGGGCATTAGGGCTGGTATCGACAAGGCTGTTGTCGCCAAGGTTGGCGACAGTGCACTTCTCCTGGCATGGCGACAACCATGGAAATTTTTCGACAACAAATTTTCATGGAGGAGCCTTATCACTTTGTAACCAGCCTATTCCAGCAATCAAAATAATTGTAATTCCAACTGCCTATTGACTTTATGGAATCTTGAATTTAACCATACTTTTTACTTTCACCCCCAGTAACCTGTATCAATAAGGAATTCTAGCAAATCTGTGAAAATAGTTTTGTTATATATATCATTAATAAATAGCCCATATAATGACCCCCAGAAGTTGGCCCACTTTTGCGTAGAGATGGTTCAAATAAGTTCAACCAACCTCCCAATGGGCCAGGCTAGCAAAGTGTGGAGTTGAAAGAGTCAAAGTGAGGTTAATTTGTTTTCCATACAAGTGCTCATACTTTGTGTGCTATAAAGTATAATAAAAACAAAATTGAGAATTGGCATTCAAAAGATTGATTGTCGACAATTGTCGCCATCGGGTTTTATGATTTACCAACATGTCGACAAAGAAAACACAAACCGATACCAGCTCTAGAGGGCATAAACAACGTTCATACCTAAATGCTATGAATGAACCCCGTTCATGTATACCGTACTTTTTTACTAACTATTACTTAAAAAATTAAATCATTACATATCAAATTCAGTCTGAAATTGCTTGATTTTTTTACCACCTTCGGTGTTCGTCACGGCAGCCATGCATAAACGGTTATTTACACATGATCATGTGACGCGTATTGACCAATCGCGTACGCCGATACATACGAGGTATACATGAATACATGATTTTTCCTGTATCAAAGATTAGGATTTTTTTTCCCTTCATGCATGATATTGAGGGTTAAGGGGTTCAAATTTCAAAATTTTTCATTTTCCCACATAGGATCACATAGAAGTTGACTTCGAAGTTCGATCACCAGTTTTAGTTTGAAGGGAGCCCTCTATTGAGGGCCTGTGTCAACAAATTTGCAGAAAATTTTCAACAACAAACTCCCATGTTCCCAGAAAGAAATTTTTCCCTATGCCATGCCTGAGAATGAAAATTTTAGCTTTGTGTCCAGACATTTTTTAATTGGTGTGAGGCTTTATTTCATTATTCATTTTTCATTATGTATTTTCATTGGTTGACTTGAGAGTTCATGGGTTTCCAGAGCTAAAGGACCAATCACATCCAAGGCCAGGTTAGAAATGCATCATGTTCAGAGTCCGCATGCTTGCGCTCTTTAATATTATTGCATAATAATTGTACCCTTTTACAGCTATTTGATGATTTTAAACTTGTTTTGTGGGTGTGTGTGTGTGTGTGTGATGAAGAGCATTTTTTATGCAAATAATGAACTTTTTTTAAATAATGAAATTTTTGAGTGGGAGGTTTTGGAGCATGCGGGCAGCGGACGAAAAAACTAAAGCTTTCATTCTCATGGCCTAAGCGAGTTTGATAATTAATTCAGTCACTATTGTAGCTCATTCATGTAGCATTGATCATCATCTGTACCTACCTCCTAAGGGCTATTGTAGTGGAAAATGTCTGAGCAACCTCATTTTTTCAGTTGGAAAACATAACTTCTGCAAATTCTACACTTTCACTTTTAAGGTATTCCTGCCAATTTCAATTATTTTTACTCTTTTGGGTGGATCACTGATATTGTCTTTAACATCAAGACAACCAAAATGAAATGCTCCAATATCAGAAAAAGTACCAGGAACAAAATTATGCTCAAGGATATTAAAGGTACAGTAACAGGTGTCCCTAAAAATGTGAATATTCTAATTTTTGCACTAATGTAAAGCTTTCTATAAAAAACGTCCCCATGTGAAAGGATTAAGCTGAAAAATTTTTCTTACACAAAAATTGTGAAATTTAAATATAAATATGTTTTATATTGAATTAAGTAAATGAAAATTGCAGTTTGTTTTCACTTTTAAGACATTTCTGTAACCAAAGACAAGGTAAGAAATCTATTGGGGGGTTTTATCTACATGAATTCACTTCATGCCAAAATCTCTTGTTACACCTTAAATTCCTAAATTCTAATAACATTTAGGAAAAAAAGTTTGTCTCCAGGAGGCCACACACATAATGTTTTGGAGCCATTTCAGCCACATTTCATTTTTTTATTGTATGAACTGCAGGGTTAGAATTTCGCGCAAGTCTGCGAGTCGACTCACACAGAGACTCGCGCAAAATTGATACAGCGCGAGTCCGTGTGGACTCACGTAGAAACATCGGACATGCATTGATAAATCAACTCACATCACTCAAAATTCTAAGTTTGTGACCGATGCAGTGATTGGTAATGACCATTTACTAGTACGATTTTAAGCCAATTTAGGGAGTCCTGCAAAACTGTAGACATATAAATATATTGCGAGAGTCCACTTGGACTCACACGGCTCTTTACGAAATTCTACCCCTGGAACTGGAAATTTTTTTTTGAAAATTTAATTTGAAAAAAATATAAGTGATATCCTAAAATGTATTTATCCAATAGATGAAATTCCACACCTGGATTGTTCTAGAATGCAATATAACCAGTTATATGAGGATTTAATCCTGTATAGCCTCAACATTCCATTCTTGATTATAAATTAAAGGTTTATATTGTAAACCCAAATGTTCTTGTTTTCAAGGTTTAACAATGACCTTTTCTGTTCTATATGTTCACCAGGTCAATCCGAACCAGACACATTCATAAACCATGTCTGGAGAAGAAGATATTCCTCTTGAAGAAACCATCAGCACAGAAGATAACACTTGGAAGGAGTGGTTTGAAGAAAATATTATCATTGGTGGAGGGCCTAAGGACCCCTATGGTTTCTTGTATACTGTCTTCCTATTCCTTACACCACTCTTTGTCATAAGTGGTATCTTGTCTTGGGTCTTACTCAAGGACATAGAGAAGAAAGACAAGGAGAAGAAAAGAAAGGCAAAAAGAGAAGCCAATATCGCAAAAGCTAGAGGACAGTCTAGGAGCAACAAGCCCCACCCAGGATCAAGAAAATCGGACTGAAGTCTGCCAAGTCAAAGATTTTGACAATTGCAGTACATTACAGACACATAGGTGCAATTTATTCAGAGCAGTTGCAGAATAATCGTGGACACACATAACTAGACTGATGCCAAACAGCAAGGAATTAGCTGAACAGCATCATTCACTCAGACTTGCTTCAAGACTAAGGGGCTGTCTGCAGTATTCACCATTTTGTGCCCAATTTTCCTCAATTTATTGAAAAAAAAGATAGCACTGTGGAGTGTTTCATTTGTTACAGTGTAATCTTCAGAAAAAAAATCATAGAGTTTTGTAAAGGGCTCGAGACCCGATTTAATTATAATAAGTTCTCATTTGTGATTGAATGACAATTGGCCCCAATACTCCATCTGTAAGTTTAATCTTGATTTTGGTAAGAACTGTTTCGATATGAGCTAAAAATGTAATTTTTGTAGCCCCTGTAACTACTGTGTAAAATAAATTGGTTGCCAAAATGAGCACTTTGTTGCTCATAACACCATAGCCAACACCTTCTAGCCCTAAGATTCTGGGTAAAATAGAAACTACTACTTTCTTTCATGATACCAAATTTTTCAACACTTACGGTACAATGAGCTATCGGGCCATGGACAGGCATGGCCTTTAAAACATTACATTTTACCACATTTTTCGGTTTGATGAGTTTTTGCATTTCTCGGTTCATGTCACATAGCCTTTTAAAACAACCCACCACCGCCGACCGATCGACCGACGACTGCTGATTCGAGCCGACCGACCGTCCGACCGACCGACCCCTATCGACCAACCAACCAACCCACAAATAGCAGCACATTCACTTGGGGTTGCCATTTTTTCTTCGAAGACAATTTTTTCTGCTTGAATGTGGGTTATTCGATTTTGACAGCCCCTACTTACCCATCATTATTGAGCATTTGGTATTGGAGGAAAGCGCATATTTTTCTCTTAGACCCGTCTGGTAAAAATTAAGGACTGAGAAATATTCATGTAAATGGCATGAATGAAATTATTATTGAGAAGGGAAAATTTATATACTAGATTTGCAAGTCAGCAGTCTTGAAACATATAAATAAATTCAGAACTGGTAACCTGAATTATTATCAGTTCTATCTAATTCAACACTGTCTTAACACCATAGAATTTGTAAAATTATTAGTGATACAGTACAGTTTAAGCTGTCGGTCATGGGACCAACACTTTTATAATCCACATCAAGATGCGGTATTTCCCAGTTCATTTTGTGTGCAAAAATATCATAAGTTCAATAGTTTTCATGTATATATCCACCAGGTATTAAGACACTCTCAGTGATTTGAAAATAATTGAAATTTGCAGAAATAGTCTGATCAAAGTGAAGGATAAGTCTTTAGATTCTCATAAGTTACCTTTTCCACTGTAGAATTGACAGAAAAGGAAGAAACAGCAGTGTTCCAAGATACGTTCCCCATTCAATTACATTGTAGTAAGTGTCCGAACGGACAGTAATGACTTAAAATCTCTGATTCTGTCCTGATTCAGGATGCTTCTGGTCTTATCATTACAGGTGAATTTTAGTATACCTGGTACTTGTTTAGTACATTCAAAATCTGATTTTTGACTGATTTTTTTATCGATTTGCTGTTTTGCAAATCACTGTAGTGTCTTTAGGATCTTTCTTTCATCAGTGACTGTTTGTAAAATGTCTTCATTTGAACTATTTCAATAGCCCCTGACGCAAAGACTTGGCATAGTATGTTTGATGTGGAATTTCTACAAATGGCAGCTATTGCACTTATGACTTCTCACACACCCGATTTGGTCATTCTAATTGGAACCAAATCTCTCTCTATATGTAAAACAGTGTTTTTAAGGGTTCTTTACCAATCACAGCATCTTATCAGGCAAACATAGTTAGATGTAATATTATAAAATGTCATAAAAATTTGAATTTAAACTCTAATAAATATACAATAAAATATTAATAATAATATTTTTGTGTGTATTTTGGTTGTTTTTTTGTTATTTAGAAATTTAATGGATATTTGGACCATTGTCCTGGAACCCCAAAAACCTATGCAGGAAACTATTTACGGTTTGGCTCATAATAGCTTCTATCGGAGCTCTATACCTGTCCAGCTCGAAGTCGAACAATGCGGGCATTAGCATTGTACCGACTTTCAATGCCCACGCGGTCAGATGCGCACTGCAACTGAAAGGTGGAATAGGAGGTACCTGCGCGCTCGTTACTTCTTACTTCAGACAAGGATGGATTGGGATGGATTTAAACTGACGGTTATCTCTCAATGAGCCAAATCAGGAGCTAATTTGATAAAGGTGGTAAAGGTGCAACAGAGATTCTTAGTCTGACATATTTTTCTGTGATATAGATTCTATAAAGACACTCAATAGATTCCCTACCTTTTATTTGGATATCCAGAAATAACTTAAACTGAAAACATAATAGTAGATTTTTATAGGCTTATATTTTCCAATAGAAAAACCATAGGCTGAATTTCCTCTTTGCTCCTGTACGAAATTGGATTTCATAAAGTTTTGTAAAAGCAACGGGTTCTCAGCGTTTTAATTCGTTCAGGAGGGGGATATTTTTGCTCAAAAGCTTTCACCAGTGCAAAAAAAATAGAATTTAAAATTTTAGGGGAAATCGTTATTTGAATCTCTCGTTGCACCTTTACTGACCTAGATTAAGCATGTGCACATATTAAACTATAGAATGCACTCTCTCACAGATGCATTTAAATGCCTTATACTATTCGTTTTAAGGTTTCAACCGATAATCGTATCGGATATCGATCGGGTTTCGAATACCCAAGGCGGTAAAATATCGGAGCGGTAAAAACAAAAGGCTGTCCTACCGATATGAGCGAACCAAAACATCAGCAGCATGCTTCTTTTATGCTGTGAACATTGTGTTGTGGGTTCTTTTTAATCCAATCTTAGGAATTAGTATTTTTTTATCAAAATTTTGTGGCACACAAAACAAAGGAAGAAAGAAATATGCTAATTGCATACATACTGAAATAAGAAAAGTAGAAAGAAAGAAATGTTAATTTGTTGTTGAGACCTTTACCAGTACAGCTACAAAAGAAAGAAAAGCAAATATAGCTGTTAAAAAAGTAGGAGTACCTTTACTTCTTTGTAGTGTTATAATTTCCTGGCTCACCTTATTTGTACCCATTGCATTAAACCATGGGAAGGAAATTTGAGGTGATTCAAAGATAATATAAAACTATGAAGTATAAGGTACTGTTATTTTTTTTAACAGCTAGTTGGCTTTCTTTTTTTTTTTAAGATGTATGGGGGTTATGTGAACAATAACAGTTCACATGTTCTTTGGATGCTGATGCTGCCTGAGTTTTGGGTTGACTCTCAAATATCGGTGAGGAAAGCCATTTTAAATGTATTTTGATTACTGATATTTATTATTACAATTCAACGCTCAAACAAATATCGGATAGGAATAGGCGCGATATAAAAATGAATATCGGTATCGGATCGGAAGACAAAAGTAATTTCTGTTGACCCATACTCTTGTCAGTAATCTGAAAACATAATTCGTTTTTTTTTTTTAAATTAAATTATTAAGACCGTGATGTTTTGGATGCACTAAAACGGAATATAATACACAGTTCAAGAGACGCACGAGTGCATTTGTTTCAGAAATTATGAACGACGATTATAACAAATTGAACCAAAAAACTAACAGAGTTATGGACAAAATATTTTTTACAATTTGGTGGCCATTTTGGGTTTTCAATATGGGCAGCTGGTTCATTTTTTTTCTGAAAAACAGGGTCAGCATAGATAAAGTCATCAATTTCTCTGGTGTTTTTTTGGGAAATGATCTGAAACTGTGACCATCTATAGCCCACTCTATCAGAGTAATGTATTCAGAATCATTAATGACTCCACCAGGTTTTACCTGACCACTAGGAATTCAACAACCTTTACCGCTTGTCTGGTCAGGTTTCAGAAACACCTTAATGATTTCAGAAGTCAAATAGTAAGTTTGTGGGTTAGCCTTGATCAAGGTGTCTGCTAAGAACCGACGGAACTTGTTTATATTTCACACTGTACTGCATAAGTAAACATTGATTCTCAATGCCTGGTGTCTGCTGTCCACACTAGCCATGGGACGGGGACAAAAAACCACTGTCTCACAAATTTTGGTGTCCCCATCTGGGGGCTAAGGGAAAACCAAGTGTAAATCATAATACATTAGTACGATCACATAAACTGTCTGTTCCCGCACATAAAAGGCACATTTTCTTAAAAATATATAAAATGTCACATCAATTCTGTTCCCAATATCAGAGGCCCAGGGATAGGTATAGACTTCAGAAACCCATGAGCTAAAGATATTACAATGGGCCGGGTATGTAGGGGCCCTGTTATAGCAAGGTGTTATCACTGCCACGATTCGGGTTGAGGACAAAATACCCGTCCTCTCTCACAAAGAAAAACGAACCAGTAAGCAATAAGTTACGGATTTTTGTTCTGACAAAGTTGTTAGGTCAAAGCTTGCCCAGCAACATTTTCTGATGATGTTTGTTCATGTTTCTTCCTGTTCGAATAAAATGATTGAAAAACATGGCCAAAGTAAATAACACGCCACTATAGAGCTCAATATTTACTTATGTGTCGATGAGGTTAAGTATTTTGTCCTGAGTGAAAAGTACTTCAGTCTGAATTGGAGAGGTAACAGGCTGACATCTCTTCAGCTCGCGACAATTATATAACAATGGTTCCGCCTCCCAGATTGAAATGAAAGGGGAATTGAAGTGTTTTCTCCACCGCATAGCGGGCCGGGCCGGTGATGAATATCTTTAACTCCATTGTTTGCTGAAGTCTATGTGTAATCACTAGTTCACTGATATTGGGAAAGGAAATTGAAGTGACATTTTTATTCTTTTTCAAGAAAAATGTGCCAGTTTTTATTTGTGGGAAACAGACGCGATTTATAGTGATTTTTAATAATTATTATGAATTTACACTTGGTTTTCAACCCTAGCCCCCGAGGGAGGACTACAAATACAAAACAGCATTAGAAATAGAAGACCAGTACCATCGACTACACAAAATGTGGATGTCAGGTTCTGCTAGTCTCGGTAAACACAAACACCTGTTGTGGTCAGGTGCAGTGGTTGTGCTACAGAGCTCTGCCTGAGTTGAACGTATTGAATCAACTAGTGGACGCATGGAAAATAGGCCAGGTAAAATTGGAGACCTCGAATTAGGTGTTTAATAGAGTGAAATTCTTGCCGTTTTTTAGTTTTAGGGAGGGGGATATGCTCCAATCCTTCATATTATGACATGTCAGACGTGTGAACCATTGAATGAAGTGGTTATAGAGCGCCGTGAACAAGGCTAGTAGTTGTTGTGGGAGGTCAAGTGTTGTCAATCTATGTCAATTAGTGAGAAATTTTTCCAAAAGATTAAAATTCCTTCTAAGTGTGCTGCTGATTTCACACTTGTAATTGTAAATTCAGTTTTACATGCATGTGGGGACACCCCAATGCCAACATTAACAGTCAATAGCAAACTGCAGATGCCTATTTCACACTATCTGGCTAAAAACCCTGTCAACATTTTAAACACGGATCACACTTTGTAGATAAACCTGTATTCATTAAAACAGCTTAAATCCAGTAGCAAGAGTCAAATGTCTGCACAATTAAATCAATTAAGCTGGTTTTAATAGGTTAATCATAAAAACCAGTTTGTTTTTATGGGTTTTTAAATCCTGTCTAACCTATAAGCCCCTTTGATATAAAACCTGGTATATGTGTATTGTGCATTTTTCCACCTGCACTCTTTTTCATTGTCTACAACCATTGTCATTGTTGTCCTTGTCGTTTGTCAATCGTCACTTGCATTGTTTTCTGAGTCTATGACCCCGTACAACACTATCAAAATCTCTTAATGAACTAACTAAAGCGTTAACTACGATTAAAAATTTGACAATTTTAAAAATTTGGGTATTTAAATATAAAGTAATTTAGAGATAATAATGAAGATTAATTTTGCTTAATTCACCAAGCAAATCAGCTTCTTTTAAGGGCATGGTTATTTCCGTTAGAGAATTTACTTGTGTACACCCG
This sequence comes from Ophioderma brevispina, assembly GCA_023653785.1. Classification (NCBI taxonomy): domain Eukaryota; kingdom Metazoa; phylum Echinodermata; class Ophiuroidea; order Amphilepidida; family Ophiodermatidae; genus Ophioderma; species Ophioderma brevispina. The sequence continues at coordinate 89,601 of JAMKCH010022903.1, forward strand.
CCCACTTTGTTTAATTAAGAGGTGATGTGGTTGGTTTACTACCAAGGGCCGAGATGTCTATTAGGCACACTTGTTTCAATCTTTTTTATTTTTTTTATCTGAAGTTGAAATGTGAAGTTGAAAACAATTTTTAGAACCCCTCCTGGTCACTTAAGCGTTAATTAATGAAGATTAACTAATCTTCATCGAAATAAGCGATTTTGCAGTGTGGTACGGGGTCATTCAACCATATTTATAATGTTTTTAAGTTATTTGCCCAAATATTAATTGTACAATGTTTGTCCAAGTTTTACTTTTAAATTAATTGGAACCTTTATATTATTTTCATGTGTAATCAACACATTGCCATTGCTTAATTTTTAAAACTAAGTCATAAAACGAAGATATCTAACTTGTTGAAATTTGTATTGTCAAAAATGTTTCTTTATTTTTAGAAAGTACATACAGATATCTTCACATGATAAACTTTGCATAATTTCTAAGATTTTTAGGTGTAAAGATGAAAGATATCGTGTTTTCCGATTTAAAATCGTGATTGGAATTCACTTCTGAATTTAAAATCATTTTAGAAAAATACTAATTTTCATGAAGTTATTGTGAAATTTCATCCATGTCACCAATTTCTCAACAGTTCATGTACTCTGCAATGCTACATCATTTGAAACAGTTTTTGCAATACTTACATTTTTTTCAGTTTTAACTATGTTATGGTGGTTTACCAATTACATGTAGCTTTGGTTGGTGGGGCTCCAGATTTTAAAAAGTAAGTTTTTCTGTGTTCTGAGTATTAACTGTAAAAAATAGTTTTGCAAAAAGTTTAAATTTTTTATACCAAGTGGATGTATTATTGTATTATAGTATACACGTACACAGTAACGCCGGTGCAAAATAAATATTAGTGGTGCAGGGCCTCTCTTGGTTTAGAAATTACAAACAAAAACAATTAGATTTTTGTTTTTAAAAAAAAATTAAAAAAAACCGTTGAGTCACGAATTATAAAGTGGACTATCATAACCAAATTTCAAATTGGTTTTTCGATCCAATATAGCATGAAAAAATGTGTTTTGGAAAGTGAACATTGCAAGGGGTTCTCGCTTCTTCGGGCCTGCCACCCACCCCCCACCCCCCGGGCCGCTTCATATATGCACTCACTCTTCATGAACACTTTTTGTATGGGCCGCCAGCTATAGCTGGCAGGACCACTGAGCAATCCGTTGTGCGTGTTGTATGTGTGTATGTTTGTGTCACAAATTGTTAGTTTTTTTATTTACCCTACAATGAAAAGTTTAAGTTCAATTGGACCAAACTTCTGTCATAGGGGCACAATGCGATCCCTCATATTGATGAATGTCAGGTTCATGTTGAAAGGTCAAGGGCATGTGAGGTCAATTTGAAAAATGGGCTAAAGTAAAATGGCGAAATTGAAAACTTGAAGTCATTGGAACCCAAACTTTTGTCATAGTGCACCATGTGCAATCCCTCATATGGTTGATGAGATCAAAGGGTCACGTGCCAGGGTCAACAGGTTGGGGCGGCCCACAGCCTTATATTCTTTGAATATAGCGAGCGCGAAAGCCCGAGAACCGCGAATTCTAGTTATATTATTATTTAAAACCGAACTAAAACCATCAGCTATATTTTTTATACTTTTAAAAAAAAAACCTTTTTATCATACCTCTATCCTTAAAAGTGAAACACTTACAAATTTATCTTGTTTCTATCAATTTTTTTTGAACGTGAAACATGGCAAGAAATTCGGTGATTTCTAAGGTTTCTGCACTTTAAAGCTGATTAAGTATTCCTGTTACACATTAATTAGTAGTTCTCAAATAGAACTTCAATGTTCAAACAAACTTTGTTTCGTTAAAAGGGCAGGAATTTTGTAAACTAAAATAAATCATCGTTGCTTTTTCTTTCAATAAAAGTTAGTGGTTTTTTAAGATGTATTCCTCTGCCAATTGATAAAAAAAACATTTATATAGTAATATGGACAATTATTCGAATTGAAGGAAGTCATCTTTGCCCTTGCCACTTCGTTAACAAAACCACTCACGTAGTTCTTAAATAGAGAACTTCGTTTCATTAAAAGAGGCCGAAACTTTGGAAACATCCCATAAATAATTTAGTGTTTTTTTTTAATTAAAAATTCGAGTGTTTTTAGATGGCAAAAGGGCTTCCTTCCTCCTCCTTCCGCGCTTCGCGCGGGCGCCCGGGAGGGGGACACCCCCTCCCGCACCCACCCCCTGGGCCGTCTCCATAAACAAAATATGAATATTCAAGAAAACACCACCATTCAAGTTGGCCCAATCGATTCAACTACTCATTTATACAGTTCCTCCCACCCCCCCGCGCCGGCCTGGCCGCTATCGCAGCCACTGCAACTCAACCACCCCCATGGGGTTCTGGAAAACGAAGTTGGTAAAAGGGGGCCCGTAACTCTAATCTTCCCCCCGGGCCCGCAAGTTCTCTCGGCGGCCCTTTTTATATACATATGGGTAGTGTCAGTATCTGGAATTGTCCTTGTAAAGCGGGTGTATGACCTAACACATACCATCGACTGCCTTGTATAATGATGTATTTGCAATGCATAATGGCTGCCTTCTGTGACTTTTTACTATCGTCATCTAATTGTGATCAAATACTATTTAAAATTAGCTTTATTATTTTAATTCGGTGGTATTATAACATACCTCAAAACATTCTATGTGTAGTCTATGATAATAAAATCACACGAGGCAGCCATTGCAAGTGTGGCAGTATGTGAATCGGCAGACAATACATGCCATCATGGGTTTTTCAAATTGATAAATCAAATATTTGTTGGTTAAAGGCTGAATCAGAGATTTCGAAATATATATTTTTTTTTGTGTAGTACTTAAAAATAGTCAACTAGAACTAACGATACCTAAAATGCTCAATTCCAAAGTTAGAGATGAATCAGATTTTTTGTTTTCATGCTGTACACATTTATAACAGTACATAGGACATCGTGTATAACAAAATTTCCCGGATCCAGAATTTTAAAACAAAGTCGGGATTTTCTATATGAAGGACTTTGATTTGAGCTTAGTTATTTCACACAGTGATTATTATATGGACAAGCATTATGTATATGCAAAAAAAACACAATTTGTATGAAAATTTAGGGTGCCCTCCCCGAGAAATCTCTGAGTCAGCCGTTAATGATAGTTAAATCAGAGATGTGCCCTTGAAATTAACCACTGACAATATTGCTGTTGTACAGCTATTGTCCTTGCTAGTAAAATAAGGTGTTTTTCTATTGAGCAATATTTTCCGGATCGAACCGGGAAAAGGATTAAAAATCGCGTAACGGTTAATAGAAAATGACCTTCTCTGGTATTTACTACTCTTTACTGGGGAAATTCTCTCTGGCAAACATCCTTGTTTTGGAAGGATATTTACCCGAGAACATACCGGATCACATCAATCGAAAAAGACCCCGCTCTGCATTTATATCAGTGCGCATGCAGTAGAGAAACCGGAAATTGGCTGGGTCACCCAAACAACGGCACATATAAACACACGGGTTGATGCATGGAGCAGCGAAACAACTGCCAAATGCCATTAAAATACACCGTGCCTGTTGTGTTCTACAGCGTTGTGCTCGGCGCTGAAGTAACTAAGCATCTCCTGGAGGTCAGATTTTGGGTGAAATATCATGAATCAACAATGTAAAGGAAAAAAAAAAAAAAAAAAAAAAAAGGTGCACAATGGGATCCCTCATATGTTGATGAGGTCAAAGGTCATGTTGAAAGGTCAAAGGTCATGTGAGGTCAAGTTGAAAAATGGGCTTAAAATGTAAAATTGATCTAAATTGAAAACTTGATTGGAACCAAACTTTTGTCATAGGTGCACCATGCAATCCCTCATATGTTGAGTCACCCAAACAACGGCACATATTACAATTGATATAAGCACACGGGTTGATGCATGGAGCAGCGAAACAACTGCCAAATGCCATTAAAATACACCGTGCCTGTTGTGTTCTACAGCGTTGTGCTCGGCGCTGAAGTAACTAAGCATCTCCTGGAGGTCAGATTTTGGGTGAAATATCATGAATCAACAATGTAAAGGAAAGACATAACCTATGGCCATATATCACAGAATGCATTGCGATATTAACCCGTGAGTGATCTTTACCCAGCAAATTTCACTCGGGATTTCACTTTGGTCACTGAAGTCGGCTATTTTCCCGAATGTTTGCTCCAATAGAAATTACCCTCTCTCCAGTATCGTACACTATTTACCAGGGAAATATCTCACCGGTAAAATACTGGATGCTCAATAGAAAAACGCTAATAGTTAGAGCTGCCCCTCCACTTTTCAAGCTATTTTCTAAAATGTCAAGACGAAACTCTTTAGTATCATTTTCTAAAATGTGAAGACAAAATTTTGATGATCATTTTTGGTTTGTCATTCACGCTGCCAAATATTAGTTTGTCAATTGCAATTTGGCGGATTCACAATACAATGCACTGCAAGTGGTTGCACAGAAAAGCCACAAATATGCAGTGTATCATTGGCAAAGTCAACATCCACAGTCCATGTTATTCAAATTTAACACCGGAATGTATGACTTGTTTGTTTAGGTTGTCAATATTACATGATATAATGGTGCTATGCACAAATGCACACTTAAAGGTGCAACAAGAGATTTAAAATAACAGGTGTCCCTAAAAAATATGAAAATTCTGATTTTTGCATTGGTGCAAAGCTTTCTATAAAAATTATCCCTACCTGGAAGGATTAAGCTGAAAACTGTTTCTTTGGTACAAAAAATGTGAAAGGACATCGCCGGATAAGGAATGGAGGCCGCCCTCTATAGTTTTCATGAGAGCAGATGAACTTGAAATGCTCCACATTTTAAAGGGACATGTTCAAAGTTTAACTTTTGCCGGTTTTCAAAAAATCCCACTTTACATAAATTCCCTAAAAGTCAGTTTTATGTAAAATTATAATACAGGCTTCAATGGGTAATTGAAATTTACAAATATGAACCCTTTCCCCCCAAGAACCACAATGCCGCTTTGCAAGGATGTGTGTTATATTATTTAGCAACATATATATGAGTGGCATTCTGGTTCTTGGGGGGGGGGGGAGGAAAGACCTCATTTTTGCATTTTTGTTTTCTGGGGGGCATGAACACTAAATGGAATTGCCATAAACAACAACAACCTATTACATACATACCATACCATATCACTATGTGGTAAGGCATGCTAATCTATCAAGGGCTCAGTTCAGTAGCCTTGGATGGGCATATGTTAACAACAGCTGACTATGCAAGTCCTGGGTATCATAAATCATACTAAAATACAAGGTGTTGTATTTGCTCAATACAATGGTGAATGAAAGCTATTGAACTGTTCCATGGGAATTGTGATTTTATTAGCTAGCTCGCAAGCTTGCTCATGATATCAATAGTGCGGTCACGGGCCATGCTTTATGCGAGCCATTGTGTTGTATTCTAGAGTCTGCTTTGTGTGAAGACAGTTATATAATCCAAATCTCAATAGAATAAGCTAATGGTATTTGTGTATTGTTATTAAGGGCTGCCTCGTGTAGCCTCTTTGTAGCTGATGAAGGACAAAAGGCATGTCTAGACGTCACTTACAAGCTCCATAACAAAGGGCAGCTATGCAACATCTTCCTGTTTCTTCATTTAAGTAATAAATGGTCATTGGAATGGAGGAGAATACTCTGAGCTTTGCTTTTTCCAGAGAGCATGCCCCTGAAGTTTCTCAGATTTTTCTCATTTTTTTCTTGATACAAATGTAATTTAGGGATAAAAAACACATTGCGTACATGTTAAAGTAGTTGTAAAATACCAACTCAAACTTGATGGTGAAATATAACTATGATGATTATAGGGGGCCTCCTTCTCTCCTTATCCGGCGATGTCCTTTCTAATTTAATATAGGAGCAAATACGAAATTCAGCCTATGTTTTCTATTGAAATATAAGCATATACACATCGTCTTTTGTTTTCATTTTAAGTTAGTTCTGTAGCCAAATTAAGGGTAGGGAATGTATTGAGTGACTTATCTATATGAAATAACTACATATCACAAAAAAATATAGATGACTTGAAATATCTTGTTGCACCTTTAAAACAGCCTGTTTATATTACAATAGTAAAACTTTTTCTGCCCATCGTTCACAAGAAATTCTTCATTTAGTTTTTTAAAATTATATATCACCACTTTTTTGTGTTAATGCAGTGTTGACTGCAACAGTGTTGTTAAACCTAAAGGGAAAAAATGGACTGGCAAAATCAACCACTGGTGACCCGTCGTATTGTGAATTTGTTAAATTGGAAAAACTCACGACATTGTGCAATGTACTATATTGTAAGTGTTATTGGTCATCTAAAGCCTGCATATTACAGTGTTGGTAGTAGTATTGTTCATTTTCTTCCTCATCATTACAAGACACATCTATCTTTGTGTTTTGTTTTCCCCCCTGGCCTAAAAGGACTAGTGGGATTTTGTGACAGCAGATTCCCTCTGTGTTTATGTGTGTCCGTGTGTTTGTGCATGGCTCGAAAAAGTGGGGAATTTGGGAACCTCCTTTCCAAGAAAGTTCGCCATTTGGAGGGAAATTTGGCCATTCGGAGGGAAATTTATATGTAAGATATAGTGGGAAATCTGAGAGAAATGCGACTATCTTCCGGGGAAATTTTTCAAACCCTGGTGTTTGTGTGTCTGTGTGTTCCATTTTGGTTAGGTTGACTGGTTTGTGCTGTATCTTTGAAACAGTCCATTGGATACACAAAATTCCTCACTATATGAAAGCCCATCATGGCATGCATCTTTTTGGCCAATTGTAAGCGCATGAATATGCGGGTTAGGTATGCATATCCCTGATGCATATGAGCTAATTAAAGGAGCATTCCTCCTTTAAATTTGTCAAAATGCAACTGCTATTTGGATGTCAATAAGACATATAATAATGTTGGAACTTGGTGGAAGGAAATAGGATGAAGAGTTCTTGACCTTACTACATTTTGGGCATATAATATGCAAATTAGGTATGTTAATGAGCTAATTAATATGCAGATTTGGCTCCCTGCCAGGGGGATCTTGCAAGTTTTTACTTGCAGTATTTTAGGTTACATCTTGATATTGTTCTAGATAAATGTTTGTATATAAGTGAGCAATTAAGTCTATACCCCACCCTTAACATATTCCTATAGGTGCGTTAAGTTGATATTACAGTCGTATTTAATTTTAAAAATATGGTATGATAGCACCTTAAAGTGACAGGAGGAGATTTTTTTAGGATACAAATTTCCTTCAAATTTCACTGGATCGGTTGTAGACCACCTACCGAGAACGTTTCGGAGGCTTATTGGACAAACAGGTGCAAAAAAACCCCGCAAACCTTGTTTTGAACTTGCCTGCTGGCGTGATCATTCCCCATAGAAAACCGTGCTTTGACTTTCTGTCGTGCATGACAGAAACTACTAAATTATCATCTTATTGCATAAAGACGGTGTATTCGGCTTATTCACTTCAGGTGTGATCTAATACATTGGTAAGCATTCCAAATATGTAAAAAACTGGGGTTCAAGAAAAAATTGGGGGCGCTTCTTACTGGAAATCTCCTCATGTCTCTTTAAATATAAGACTTAAGAATTGAGATTTATTTTTGTCCTTTCTACCTGTGGGTGTTGTTCAAATAGTGACTGTAGTACATTGAATTCCAGTGAAATACAGAACTTTTTTACATGGTTGCATTGGTTTACAACTGGATAGTGAACTATACCTGTAAATGGTTAAGCTTGAACATGTCTGTGTGTTGCAAACGAAAGAATTTTGTAATTAGAACAATTAATATCAGAGATCTCCGATAATCAGTCAACATCTGTTGGAAACAGCCTTCCAATATGAAATAGCCGGGAAATAGTGTCATGTAGGTGTCTACGCTCATCCATTAGTTGTTTTATTGTTTGGTTCAGGCAAGTCAAGTTACAGGTCATTTTCTTGAGGTGGCACTATTTCATCATGGATGGACATAAACTTAGCATTTCCAGCTCTGCTGCTAAGTACATGTACAATCTGGGATCCCAATTTTAATTACAAAATCGCTTTATTTTATGATAAATATGCATTTTTGAGCATTTTCGTCTGCAGGTATAGTTTCCTAGACAATTGCCAACATGCAAAATCTCAAATTTTGAGGGGGGGGGTGCTCTTCACCTAAATGTGCTGTTATTGCTTTAATTTATGTTAATCCTTAGTTGTGATTGAAAAAAATGAATTTGACAACAACCTTTGCCTGGTGTAAATACCATAATATTGTCTTTCATGAGTGTTTTGTGCAGTTGTGCTTCAGTTGTAACATTGATAGGCAACTCATAGATTAAAAATTCATTTTTTTAAAATAAAATCTTGTTTTTCATAAAATATTTTTTGTATAGAGTAGAATGTAGTGAAAGTATAAATCCAATGCCTCTAGATCAAAATAAAGGATCGTCCCATGTTTTTGGTGATTTTCATAAGCAAAGAAAGTAGGTCTTGCTGGATACCCCTTTCTCCGGTTTATTGCCATTTGGTCTAATCCCATTTGGTCTAATAGCCATTTGGTCTAACTTCAATTGGTCTAAACCCATATTGTCTAATACCAATTTGTCTAATAACCATTAAGTCTAACATCCAATTTATCTAACAACCAAAATGTCTAATATCCATTTGGTCTAATGCCCATCTAGTCTAATGCCCATTTCGTCTACTGCCATTTGGTCTAATAACTACAACACCATTTGGTCTAATTCCCATTTGGTCTAATATCCATCTTGTCTAATATTCATTTGGTCTATTCCATTCGGTCTAATATTCATTTGGTCTAATATCCATCTGGTCTAATATCCATTTGGTCTAATATCCATTTGGTCTAATATCCATTTGGTCTAATATCCATTTGGTCTAATGTCCACCTGGTTCAATATCTAGTTGGTCTAATACCCATTTGGACCAGATTAACATTAGACCAAATGGATATTAGACCAAATGGATATTAGACCAAAGGGTATTAGACCAAATGGGTATTAGACCAAATGGGTATTAGACCAAATGGATATTAGACCAAATGGGTATTAGACCAAATGGGTATTAGACCAAATGGGTATTAGACCAGATGGATATTAGACCAAATGGATATTAGACCAAATGGATATTAGACCAATTGGGATTAGACCAATTGGCATTAGACCAAATCGGGTTATAGACGATATGGATATTAGACGATATGATATTTAGACCAGATGAATATGAGACTACATGGCTATTAGACTAAATGGTTATTAGCCTAAGTGGTTATTAGACTAAATGCTATTAGACCAATTGGAGTTAGCCAAAGTGGCCATTAGACCAAGTGGGATTAGACCAAATGGCAAGTCACCCTTTCTCCCCTCTGACAATTTTTGTTCCATATTTGGATATCATTTGTGATATTTTTCCTAAGTGCTTATTCCACTCAGATTTCAAAATATAATTTTTTTTTGTGTAGCAGGCATACCGCACCCTCTTCGTTAATTAACTGCACAAGGCAACTTTACGTGCAAGCTCGTTCAATACGAGATTGATCAATGATACCTGACGTCTGCTACACAGCCTCATGGCCCCAAGTTTCTAAATCACGATAGACATTTATCGCTGTAAATACAAGCGAGCACGAGTTCCACTGCAATTTTGAATTTTCCGCGCAAAGTGGTGTTCATAATTTGCTAGTTCCTGACTGTATTACTAACTTTAAATAGTTATAAATGGTGTCTAAAATGAGATAAAGTTCCCAGCCAGTTGTAGTATAAAGCAAATTTCTGATAAAAAATCGTGAAAGGAGATATAAACAATTTTCGCTCCGACATATAGCTGGAAATCAATGCATCGCAACCACGATGTATTGTTAACAAAATTGAACTCCATTGTCCTGGGTTTGCATGGTGCATAACTCCCATTCACACCACAGCTGTTGATTTGCAGCCAGAGTCGCCCCGTAAATAGTCATATCGACCGACCTGTTAACAGCACGACCCATTTTCTCGGCATTCATTACCGTTACAATAGTATATTGTAGCATCCGTTTTAGTAGGACTTGATTATAAAATGCTAGTTCCTGCCTGTATTACCCCAATTTCAATGTTAATTTGTTAATATTTTGAAAGCCAATATCGGTACGGTTCAATGATAGAGGTCTCCGCCTTGATAAACTTCGCTAAGTGAACATTTTCAAAGTTTTTTGAAAAAGTAATCGTCACTATATTTTTACTCAACATAAGCTCCGATTTGGATCAAATTTGAAATTTATTTCTTGATTTGAAAGGATGATCAACAAGAATGGTTCTTTAACTAACTGCCTGTACATTTTTGTACAAAGTTTTTGTAAAGTCAACAGATACGAGTACCTTTTAGATCACTAGTGCAAATCTAATTAATATTCAAAATCCACGTTGACTGTGCATACTGGGAACGTAAAATAAAGGCCTTTCTAGACCTCTGCGGCCTGCCTGGTAGTAATTAAAAATAGTAATCTAAAACTAAAGATAGTCACCTAAAATGCTTAATTCTAAAGTTAGAGATGAATCAGATTTTCTGTTTTCATGCAGTAAACATTTATGCACGTAACAGTGCCATAGAATAAAGTGTATAACCAAAATTCCGGATCCGAAATTTTATAACAAAGTTGTGATTTTCTATATGAAGGACTTCGATTTGAGCTTAATTATTTCACACAATTAGTATGGACAAGCATTATGTATATGCAAAAAACACAATTTGTTTGAAAATTGGGTGCGCCCTCATTGGGAAATCTCTGAATCAGCCATTCTCCTGGCATGCAATAATCAATATGCTTCTGAAAAAAGATGGCAAAACCATGGATGATTCCATTTTCAGTTCATCTTTTGGTTGGGCAAAATAAGTTATTTTAGTGCAGATTCGGTCAGTGGCATATCCAGGATTAGTTTGAGGTGCTAAGACATTTGATGTATGATGGAGAGCATAAAGCTTAGACAGTTTTGAGTTGATCCAGGAGAAATTTTGGTTAGCTTGTATGGTGTACTACATACGGCATATTGTACTTTGCAAAACGAAACGAAATGGCCTCACTCCGCGCAATGATTTGCACGTTTTATTCCATCATGCATGAAGTTATATGTGACGGAATAAGTGAATGCAAAACCAATAGGGTGCATAAACCTGTGGTCTCCTTTTGAAAGATGTAATTAGCCTAATATAGTATACAAATATATAATGATTATGAGGCTCTTGAAGATTCTATTGGCCTCCAAGGTGCAATAGCTTTCATGTGATTATCTGTGGCTGACCATATATTAGGATGACTTTGATCTTTCTTTGAATTCAGTGGCTCTTGAAATCTGTCTTTAGGCAACTTAAAGTGGCATGGCACATTTTCACAAAATGTGAAGATGATAGTCTAGGCCATGGAGGAATAGAGATGTTTTTAATATAAAAATAACACACCCCAAAACAGATAGGGACATTACTAAGAGTCTGAAGCATCCAGGTAATTGGTAGGCCAACGTTAAGTTTGACGTAACTTTTATCTTTTAATTTGTCTATTACATGAACATCAGAACTAGTACTCATTGATATTACATCCACAAAGGTTAAGACCGGTCAAACAGGCGTCATGCCATGGGAATCTGGCTTGGCGATGTTTTTTTTGTTAAACGCCATTTTCTGCCTGAATAAATGTCGCCGGCGACATTAATTACAAATGTTTGTTTACCCATAAGGACCTGTTGTGTCTTAAACATTTCAGGTGAGGCTAATGTAGATAAAAGCTTACAACCATGCAAAAAATATCAATTTTGAAACAAATAGTGAGGCGCACTATTTTCAAATGGCCAGTGTCTCTTATGAAACCATTTCAAGAGCCACTGCCAAAAGACTTGCATACTAGTATCTTTGGATGGATTTTTTTGACAAATGGCAGCTATATCCCCGACCTTTCAATGCATCCACACAAAGTATGCTTCTTGTAAAGTGACAGGAGGAGATTTTTTAGGATACATATTTCTCTCAATTTTCATCTGGATCGGTCGCAGACCCACCCCGAGAACATTTCGAAGGTCTATTGAACAAACAAGTTGGTTTGGTACAAAAGGAAAACTGCCAAACATTGTTTGAACTTGCTGCTATCGCAATCGTCCCTAGGAAAAATGCTTTGACTTTATGTCGTGCCACAACAGAAAGTACTAAATCTCATTCTTATTACATAAAGACGGCATATTCAGCTTAGCACTTCAGGTTTGATCTAATACATTGGTAAGCCATTCCAAATATGCAAAAGAACCAGGGTTCGACAAAAATTGAGGGCGCTTTCATTCTGGAAATCTCCTAAGTCTCTTTAACTTTTGCTCAAGAGCATCATAAAACTTCTGGTTATGCCACTGACAGCTGTAAAGCAAGGTTTGGTGCTGATCAAAACTTATTGTTGATTCTTATATGAATGAGTTTGTTTTAGTTTCCTTGACTGGAAGTTCGGTATGTAGTGTAGAATAATGAGCCATTCCCTGGCATTGGACAAAAGTTCATACCATTGTGGTTTTTTTGCATGTGTGTTGTAACGTTGTTTAGGGGCAGACTCCGTGGTGGGAAGGTTTTTTTACAGGAATGTCTTAGAAGACTGGTTACCTAACCTTTTCATGCTCAGTAGGCCAAATATAAAAAGTGTCTTAAAATAAATGGGAAAAATCCTGAAAGTTCATGCTGTGATCATTACAGGTCAGTCTTTCTAACTATCCTTTTTTGCTGCTCCTGCCTAAGTGTTGATCTACCAGTGCTACTTGGTCACCGTACAGAGGTCACAGTATTTTCCAGTTCCCATGACATGGGATGCCCACAGATTTTGCTTGCAAAGTCATTCATGGGTCAAAACAAATCTCTCTAAGCCTTCAAACTTTCAAAATGCTTCTAGTATTACACAGGTTAATCTTAAAGACACTATCAGCGATTCACCTGAAAGAGTCAAAATATTTTAAATTTGTAGTAGAAATGGCTTAAAAGTGAAGGATAAGTCTGTATAATTCTCATAAGTTACTTTTTTCAACTGAAGAATTGACAGAAAAGGAAGAAAGCGGCAGTATTCTAAGATATGAATCTCCATTCAATTACGTGTTGTAGTATGTGTCCGTACGGACAGTAATGGACTTTAAATGTATGATTTGTCCTTATTATGTGCTTTTGGTTTATCATTTTGGCCAGGGTATGTAGGGTAACGTACTTTATACAACTTGCCAAAATCTGATTTTTGATTTTTGAGTTAGGGAAATCAATGATAGTTGCCTTAACCAGGTTTATCAGACAATCCAAGGTGTTTACAGATGGATCAGAAAGGTCATTGCAGGGGGGGTCAGTACAGGTCAGTCGCTCTAACACCTTTTTGCTTTTTCTCCATGTTTGATTGGTGTTGCCAAATGTTACTTGGGCACAGTAGTGCTATATGCCAAGGCATGTGTGGTGTTCACAGATGAATTCCAAGGTCATTTAGATGGTCAAAACCGGGGAGTATTCAAAAGGAAAATTTGTGCTTTAAGATCAATCCCCGGTCCAAAATAATGCTTTAGTAACATGTTTTCAAAGGAAGGGGTTTTAAATCAGCAGTACTCGGGACCTCTGTATGTGACACATCAATGACAGAAGCAATTTTAAGAATAATAATAATAATTTGCATTTATATGGCGCTCTACAAAGAAAACAGCCGCCTTACAAAATGAAAGACGAATTAATTAAGCATAAAATACAATACAGAACTAACATTGAAAATAGGTGCGTTGTTGAGCATAACGTTTGAAAACAGGCACAGATATGATATGGCTTCTCTAAAATTGATGGGAGCCGATCCATGGCGTGGGGCAGCCACCTGAAATGAAGCATCACCAGTTATGGGAACGGGGGGGCACGATAGCATTGTGGACATCGGAAGAGGATCGCAGTCTGTGTCTGTTTTCTGACGTGCTTTCACTCTGAGCATTGCACAAAGATTGATTAAGTACGATGGAGCAAGATCGTGAAAACATGAAAAACAAATACATCACATTTGAAATATAATTCAGAGTCCTTAACAGGAAGGCCAATGAAGGAGCGCAACAGGTCAGCAGAGCACGTGTCCCGACCACACGCAAAGACAAGACGCGCTGTTTTATTCTGCATACGCTGCAGGTGTTTGAGGTTTGCATTCGCGAGCACCATACATAAGGAGTTGGCATAGTCCATGCGAGACAGGACAAGTGCTCTGACGGCGTGCTGGCAAGCATCTTGGTTCAAGAACAGCCGAATGTACATAAATTGAGAATGTGGAAGTTAATGAGTTTTACACAAGGGAATTAATATGAGATGGACATATTCAAACTAGGGTCGAGAGTTACACCAAGGATTTTTAACAGACGAGGAGGGTGTGATGATTAGCATTATCAAGGATAAGCTGAATGTCGGGTAATCTTGCTAAGGACCCTAGGGCTGGCAATGAAAAGAGTCACTTTATCCTGATGAGCTGCAACTGTTTTGCATTCAGCAGGGTTGATCTTAGGAATACAAGCGGTAAGGTTAGCAAGAACCGCTCACAGTCACACAGCAATGTTAGGGTTGAAATCAGAAAAAGCTTGCAATCATCAGCATAAAAGTGAAATCCTATGTTATGTTCACGAATGATGGTGCCGAGAGGTTGAGTGTACATTATGAAGCCATTCGGACCCAACTACGAACCCTGAGGGTAAGAATAACAAAGAACATGTTCATTGAAGAACATTTTTAATGGAAACTCTAGTGGTTCGGTTTTTAAGATATGTTTCAAACATGACACAACAGTACCATTTAGCCCAAAACAATTTTCCAGTATATTCAAAAGGATTTGGAGTGATCGACAGTGCGAGCGGCCGACATATCAAGAGAACAAGGAGAACGGCTGTTGGTTTGTCTCAGTGCTGAAAGCATATCGTTTTAACCTTCACAAGGGGCCGGGTCTAGGTACTGTGAAACTTCTTGTATGAAGAGAGTGGTAGTTGCACCAAGGACCGAAGCGCGTTCACATGTTTTTTAAAACTTGACTTGTGCAGCCTTTCAATAACTGTAGATAGATAGGAACTTTATGTTGGCCATAGGCCTGTCTGTAAATTTCAAGAGAGTGGAAGCCAGAGAGGACTTTTTAGGAATAGGTGTGATTATAGATGTTTGAGTAGTTCTGGGCATATGCCCATAGACAAGAACAATTAACAATTTATTGTGATCATTGGCAATCAATAATAAATGTAGGTTGTCTTTTTATGTAACCAGCAACGGTATTGTGTCAAGTGTACATGTCTTGTTGGAAAACTCTCTGATAATCTGTTCAACCTCGCCCTATAAGCAGGCTTCAAATTCTGACCATAGGGGGGGGGGGGGACATGGAGCTAGGCACAGACACAAGATCAACGATGAATATCATGAGGTGGCGGAAAGTTAGAAGAATCAACATTAGCTAATCTCTCAAAATTTTGGACAAAAAATGTGAGAAAGTCATTGCCCAAATCTTTGTCAGTAAGTGAGTCGCTAACAGGAAGTGCTTTGGCTGTTTGATTCAGAAGCATCAATGGTGCATATATGTCTTTGATACCCGGCATTAGTAAATTGTTGGAAAAATAGTCAATCTTAGCAGCTGTGATAAGCTCAGCAACATGGTCTTTTTGTGCCTTAAACGCGCCAAGGTCTTCTCAAACGCGATTTCCGCCAACCATTGACGTTCCAGTCTTTGGCGAATCAGTCTCTCACAGTGAATAGTCTCATTATACCATGGGAGACGGGCCTTGACAAGACGTTCCTTAGTTACATGGGGAAAGACAGGACTTGGTCTCAAGCAAGAGGTTGCTTAATAATTCAAAGGACCGAAACAGAAAAATTGGGATCATCACATTCTGTGGGAAAGTATTGGATCAGTCAGAAGAAAGATAGCTTTGAGAAGGCTTCAGAGTTCATCTTGCCATATTGACGGGAAGAGATGGTAAGCTTAACTGGGGGGTGGTGGTTGGTCACATTTAAGGTGCATGTGAGTAGTGATGATAGTGACAGTATGTTCTAATAGTGGGTGCGTTGCTTTGTACCATATTCTTGAACCAGATGATCACACTGCGTGTTGTCTTAAGAGATATAATGATGTCCATTGGGTGTGTTGGTTCTGATATGAATTGTTGGAAGCATTGTCAGCGAGAGCTCTTATAAACCGCTTTGATCCACTTGTCAGGAGTATCAACGTGACATTGAAGTCACCTAACAGGACCAGCTTATGTGGGTTGACAGACAATTCATCCAGGTAACTTGCAAATTCTTCAAGAAATGCGAGTGTTGTGAGACCGTTAACACGAGAAGGTGCTGGACGATATATTAGAATGAAATCGATTGCAGGTTTTTAAATGTTGTCACACAGTGCTCAAAAGTAACCTGTCCAATAACAACCATGTCATCAGTAGCAAGTTGTGTCTCAGTATGAACATAATATCAAAATAGGGTTCAAGTATGTGATCTGGATAGTTACAGTTTTATTTGAGTAGGAATTAGGCATTTCCAGCAATGAATGGTTCAGTTGGGACTACGGTTTAGTAGAGGTATAGCGAGCAGATTAGGAAGGTGGCGGGACCTATTCACATTGGACGAATAAGACTAGTGATGAAATAATACAGGATAGGCTTTGGTACTCGAGTTCTACACCTCTTCTACCACGATGACGCCATCGACTCCTCTCTTTCCACCTAAGATGATGCTTTGGGAATCTCGTGATGGTGTGTATTTAAAAGCAGGCTGCCGCAGAGGTTAAATCCAGGGTTTGACAAGTCATAGCTGCACAGTGTACACCGTTCGTTCGCTAACACATGATAGCCCATACAAGAAAGTGGTGTGAAAAGCAAGTCACATGACTGAGATGAGTTGAAAGAAGGCTTGGTCACACTCCATCTTATTGATGCATTGATGAGTCTCAGGCACAATAGGATGATCACTTGTAATCAATATGATGAGAGGCTGATCTGGTTGAGTATGATTGGTACTCAAACAAGTAATCCGATTGACCTGGCATACTGCTGATCTGTACTTAGTAGAATTGTAGGTGCAGCATTGAAACCAAAATCAAAAACAAGCTCAAAGATGCAGAAAAAATGAGCATGAGATTCTTTCAAGAACCCATAGCGTGATCTATAGGGTTTACGGCTCCATCAGTATATAAAAGCAGACACAGGCATGCTATAGATCTGAACTTTTGATGGGAGAGACAGGTTGCCTGTGAAAGCGCCACCAGGCGCTGCAAATGGCACCTTCTTATCCACAAATTCAGCAAAAATGGGACCTTTTGCTCCTTTTGTGGAATTTGGTAGGGTGGTGGTGGGGGGGGGGGGGGGTGACACTGACTACCAATTGAATTACATGCTGTATTCCATCATCATACCGTTTGATTCATGCTGCATAAAGGTTCAACGAGAGATTTCACAGATAGGGTCTTCTAAAAATAAAACTCAATTTTACTGATTTCCATCAAAAATATCCCCATCTGAAGGATTAAGGTGAGAGAAATGTTGCTGTGGTTCAAAAAAATTGTGAATGAAATTTCTAATAGTATAGGAGCAAAGACGAAATTCAGCTGGTTTAATATTGAACTATAAGCAAATCAAAATTCACCTTTCTCTTTTAAGACATTTCTGTAGCCAAAAGACAAGCTAAGAAATCTATTTGCATGTCTAATCTATATGAAATTACGATTATGACAAAATATTTGGGTGCCTCAAAATCTCTTGTGTGTAAACTAGTATTGGCAACAAAATTTTTTTTCGTGCAGTCCCAGAGGCCCAAAGTAGCCCAATTTTACCTTTAACAATTGTTTTTATGCCCGTTTTTTATAGGAAAAAAAATACTGCTACATATGCACCCGCTGAACATTGAGAGCCTTTTTTAATGTCAAAAAGTAGCCCAATTGGGCAAATAGAGTGCGGTATTGGCAACACTGATGTAAACCAATAGGTAGTGTGCTTGTTTCAGATGCATGCCCAGAAACCAACTGAGGGGGGCTGAGTGGCTGAAATGCAGTGGTGTACCAGGGGGGAGGGGGGCTTCCCCCTGTGGGGAATCTTGCTCCCCCTTGCCCCATGAAAAATTAGTGATTTTCTGTACACATGCCAACTTAGAGTGAAAACAACTTAGGCTTATACTAAAAAAATTAATATACAGGCATGAGAATCTTCAGTTTAAAAACTGAATTCAGTTTTTTTTTTTGGCCCGAATTTACCCGTTTTGATTTATTTTCAGCCCGATTTGGGGTATTTCTGCTGGATTTCACGCGTTTTTTCAGTTTTTTTTCCGCTTTCAGTTTTTTTTCTGAAAGTTCATTCTCATGCCTGAATATATGCTCAGGGACGGATTTAGGGGGGGGGGTGGAATTTAGGGGACATAATTTAGGGGGTGTATTTTGCCTAAATTTCTGTGGAAAAAAAATATAGGGAAATAAGAGATTTTGGAAATTTATAGGGCAGGGGTTCTCAATAGGCGGCTCGCGGGCCTAATCCGGCCCGCCACCCATTAATGTTTGGCCCTGGACATGCTCTAAAATCAGAGGCGGATCCAGGATTTGAAAAACGTCAAAATTACCGGGGGCTGAAAGGCTGAAACTGTCCAAAATGGGCCGATTTTGCAAATTTTTGCAGAATTACCGGGAGGCGCGCGCCCCCTCCCTGGATGCACGCCTGGAAACATAAGAATTTCAGGTGTATTTGCACCCTCAAGTAGGGAACTTTCAAACATGTTTGGCATTCTCTGGCCCTTCCAGCTAATATAATTGAGAACCCCTGTTATAGGGATTTATAGGGAGAGGGTAAAAAATATAGGAATAATAGGGCCACTTGTAGCCCTGAAAAATAAAATCAAACATTTTCTACTAAAATATCAGGTGTTACAAAATGTTAACACCAAAGTTTGGTGTAAATTAACACAAGGGTGTGGTCCCATATTGATTCCAGGAGTTTTAAATTAACACCAGTAACTGTCAACTTGGCACCGGCAGTGCTAACAAAATAATTAACACCGACTGTGGTGTAAATTAACACCAAGCAATTGTCATATCATACATTGTAACACCAAAATTTAACACTAACATGGTGGTATTTAACACCATGATGGTGTAACTCTAATACCAGTGAGTGCAGCCCCTATATTGATTCCAGGAGAAACTCAATCTGAAGTATCTCCATAAAAACAAAGGGTTCTATAATTATGTGTGTTGTTCTCTTACGAGAATATCTCTCCTATCAACTGGGTCTAAACCTATAGAACCTTTTGAGAACATTTCTTTCGGTAGTTTCTTGCACAATATCTATGCCAAGGGCTCATGACGCGCACCAAACATTTTCCCACGGTGCTACTTTACGTCACTTGGCTAGCCACATTAGAGTTATAACTCTATGGCTAGCCACTATGCCTTCCGCCCCTATCCGCACACTGATCTCTACACTACATCAGTGTTTCCGCACCGCCGTAGCCATCGCTCGTCTTCGGCCCTCTTGGGCGCACAACACTAAATCGCTCCACGTTTTGTGTAATGGTGGGTAGTTCCGGTAAAAACATATTCGCTGTTAACAAATTGGTTCGGCTTGGTACGAAGATATCGTTGATGGTTGATTGTCAATATGAAATGAATATCGTAGACAATGATCAATACTTGGAATATGGGAAAATAAAGAAATTTGAATATGGCAAGAAAATAGGCCTTCGGAAGTACCCCGTACTGCAATGAGTTTTACGGGTCGTCAAGCGGGTCGTGTTGAAAAAGTGGTGGCGCTGTTCACGTGCCCGCATCTCAAAATCTATCCCGTATCGATATCGGTATCCGAATCTCAAAATATTCTGTGCTTAGTATAGACCTAGCATTCAAATCCAAAGTTTAGATCTGAAATCATTGAGGAAAATGAAAATTAGCACCTGGCAATTTGATTTGCAGATTGTCATACATGATTCACTAAATGTTCAAATGTCTCCACTCGGGTCACTTTTGCCAAGTCTATCTCCCGGTCCAAATGCCATTTATACAGATAATTCAACAATTAACTCTGTGTATAGAAAGTAGGTCTTCCGGTCCCCAAATGCATTCAAAATATTAAAATTGATGTCAGGTGAGGTGTGAATGAGAGATTGCCTGGCATGTTTACGCGTTTTTCAGTGGAGTGCTTATTTAGTGGTGTGCGCCTTATTGATGGCTGAATTAGTCCGATCGATCGTGAACTTAAAGATGATTATCTGTTCCGGTGTGAAAATCTTCATCGTCGATTTCACGTTAAGAACATGTCACTGAAAAAAACACCATAGTATTTAGATACTGAAATTAAGCAAGGCACGGTAAAAAATGTAATGTCGGGTACTCTGGTTTCTCTGCAATTTGCGCATAAATCTTTCGCCTTTTACTAAAGATTTCCGTGCAGAGGAACAATATAACGAGTATAAGTTATTTTTCATG